>JAAGNO010007328.1:0-10965 GCA_033439905.1 Ceryle rudis
TGGTCAAAATTTTTGTCAACTGTAACACGCAGGTTTTATTGTCAAAGAAAAAAAGGTTGTGTATTTTTAAAAAAAAAAAAAAAAAATTATTATTTTTTCCTTTTTTTTTTCTTTTTTAAACATAGGCTTCTAGTGTTTTTACAGGTTGATAAGTGTAGTCTGCATCCAAAATAAAAAAAATTGCAACAATGCTATAGAATAGTAGGTTACAATATGCTTTATACTAAAGTATGCTATTTTCATGCTTTTACAATTGAAAAAAAAAGTGAATGGACTGAAACATAATTAGAAGAATGGAGTGCTCATTTTTTTCTCTTCTGTTCTCCTATGCTTCCCTTGTTTGGACATTAAGCACCTGGGATCAGCCTTTCTATGTTACACCATTTTTCATTTACTAATTGTTACTTTTAAAAACACGGAAAATGGAAGAAGGCAAGAAACAAGTATTAAAAAACTACCTTGAACAAGTAATTTTCTAACCCCATTCTCTGTTGCACCAGAGTTCAGTACGCATACTTCTGTTTGATTAAACCTATAAATTAAAATTGTCTCTAGAAAGGTTCAAGTGTCAAGGACTGAAACAAAATTATTAGTTCTGTTTCTCAGTAACATTAGCTTGGAGTGTTCTTTTCTAAAAATAAATATATTTAGATTAAAACCCAAATCAAAACTGTTATTTCTTTATATAATGAACAAAAGGATTGTTTCTGGCTCTTTTAAGACATGGAGAAAGATCAAAATCATTCAGCTTAGACTTAAAGATCAAAGTCCATGGAGGTGGTTTAAAACAGTCATCTCACTGTTTTTCCACTATCTATAATAATGTGCTGAATGTATGTTCTACTTTGAAGTATCATATTTTAGCAATTTTTTAGGTTTTGTATTTCAGTTAATACAATGTGTACATTTAAGTAAGTGTTGCTTAGATGTGCACTGTTATTAGGAACCTTTTATCTTTCTGTTCTTGATTGCCAGGGTTAAAAGCTTATATAGGTGTCAGAGTTCAATGTAATCAGTTATTTCTGTATTTCCATCCTAACAACACTTTGTGAAAGGCTAAAAGAAAAATGCTGCAAAATAAATGATCAAGGCTGTTTCAGAAGCTGTTACTATAATAGCTGGAAGTCTCTGTTCTTGTACTGATTACTTTGTAATAGCATTTAATAATGAAACAGTACTAAAACCTGACTGAAAAAAAAAAAATAAGGAAAGTGCAAGTGGGAACTTGTCTTCTTCGACACTAAGTGCAGTCAATAGTCAAAGACAACTAAAGAATTAAGACCAGCTTTTGCCTATTGTACATGGAGCAGATGATGCTTGTTACTGCCCTGACAACCTGTTCTAATCAGCCCTGTTCACAACATCTGAATGATGACCTGCTCAGTGGCAAAACTGATTTTTAAACCTTATCATCCAGACTAGAGCACCCTGCAAACAGCTACTGTTGCTGTTTTCCTTCAGGCACTTTGGGGATTTGTTGTCTGAAAAGTCACTTCCTGAGAACTCAATTGTGGCACACAGATCCATGTAGGAATGATGGCCTTTCATGAGGCTATGCATTGCTCTCCAGTGTCCAAGAGTAATATAAATCCACCATCCTACAACTTGTGTATGCCTAGATCCTGTTAATGACCCTCTTTCCACAAAACTTACTCATCTTAACATTGCATGATAAAGTACTCTAGGATAGGAAAATACTTCACAGAAACTAAGAAAGATAATAGCTTCCTTCCTACCCTTCCCAAAGTATAACTATGTCTTGAAATGACAAATTATTTGCCATGTGTACTGAAATAGTTTGTATGGCTAGTGATCCCATTAATCAACTATTTATTCAGCATACTTGTTTTGTAATAAAATATAAACCCAGCAACATATTCCTTTTTTCTCTTTCGTGAATTATAGAAGTGATTTTTGGTCAGAAATTGTAATTCTACTTGAAATAAGAAATTATCTAGGAATACTAGTATCACATAGTATACTGTCTCACAGTATCACAGCAGCTATGTAAAAATTAATATTCCAAAAGCCAACTATTGTCTGTGTTCAGTAGAAATCCAATTTCCTAGTTTCTATTAAATTTTGCTTAATTAAACATATGTGAGCTTATCAATTACCTTTATGTCCTTGGGACTAGAGTGCTGTTCTCCAAAACATTTCTGCTAAAGGACAACCCACATGTTTTGAATAGCTAGCTAGCTGTGTGGAAGCATTTTTTTTTTTGGCCAGACTTTATTTATTTATTTATCTAAATCAGAAAAAAGATGCTCATAGGTGTGAAAGGAAAATGATAAAATCACTTGTTGTTCTACTTTTGATTTTTTATTTGAAATAATAACTTCAGATAAATAAATCTAAAAAACAAGTGGAGTTTTCTCTGATTTTTAATGTTCATATTAGATATTTAGCTGAGATAGATATGGACATTCATGATTACCATTTGTTGTGTATGTTGAAGGAGACCTGAAAACTGAAACTCTGTTTTCCTTAAAAAAGGAACTTACCTGTACTCTGAAGAATACCAGTGTTAGAAAATTACAATTTAAAAGAAGTGAAACATATTTTTGTATGTATCCCAAGCCTTAGGTTTAGTTACTAAAAATATTAATTTTTCCTATTAAAATTTTAATTGCAATATCAATTTTAATGGAAGCCACACATTTCTATTATATTGATTTTAATGGACAATTTTTCTTTACAAAATTACTTCTTAATGAAAAAAATCTCATCTCTGAAAAAAGAGTAATTTCCCAGTACTAATTTAATTTTTGATGCATAAATATGAATATTAAAAAAACCAATTTCTGAACAGGTTGTTATCAGCACTTGTCTTGGCAGTTCCCACCACAGAATTTTAATGGATTTCTAAAGGAGTTGAGACTGATGGAAAGTTCCTTTGTCTAAGCTGGTTATAAATATAAAAATTGTTATTGGAAATGGTATGTTAATAAAACATTCAGCTTTTAAAGGGTAAAAGTTATAAACCTTAATTGCATTAATTTGTATTAAGCTTGAATGCAAAACAGTGAGTGCATCATTTTAGTAATTTGTTTTAAAAAAATGTTAGCATGAAAAATATTAAATCAGTTTTAACAATACTACCATATTTTAAAAATGTAAGAAAATGGCTATTAACCAATTTTAGAATCTTTTCATTTGGATGTTGCAGAATTTTTTAGCAGGAGAGTGTGTATTTATAATGTAGTCTTAGAAGTTATGAGCAGAGAAGTCATGTACAAGCAGAGATGTGAACATTTTTTTGGATGGTATTCTAGCTGAAACCTGTAGCTATGACAGTTGTTACATTTCTTTTAGGCCTGGAGAAGACAGAGTGTGTTTGTTATGGGGAAGGTCTTATATGCTTATACTTTATTGTCTTAGGAATTTGCTGAAAAGTTACTTGAAAATATATTCTTTTCCAAGGTCTGCATATGCACTGGAGAAATTTTAAAATGGCAAGTAATTCTATAGAATGAGTGCTCTGTACATGAGAAATAGCATTGTTTCAATAATGTGCAGTGATTTTTTTTTTTCTCCCAATGTGTCAGATGACTGTCCATGTTAAATACACACTGCACTTATCAAGAGCAAAATTTCTAAATTTATGTGTAAGTATATCTACAAAACTATACTTTTTTTTTTTTTTTGCTTATAAGTGTAGATCAAATGTAAACATTCAAAATATGCTGTAAGCATTTATACCTAACGATAGTTTTCCTGGTTCATGATCTGGGAATTATTCTGAAGGTACAATAGAGGAATTATCAGGTATTTTTCAATTTGTGTAGCAGGGGAATTATGATGAAATATTCTCTAAGTACTGGAATGCTAAATGACCGAAATAGTATTGAATTGCTGCCTAGGTAAAGAATGCAATCCTAGATAACTGTGAACTTCCTGTGAAATGCTTTCACATGAAAAAGAGCCTCAAAATTAGGTGGATGTGGTATTCATCCCTTTATTTCCAGATTAACCTATGAAATTACATCGAAGGTGAAGTACCTCTAAAAGTTTAATTTCATTGGAATACAAAGCAGTAAAACAGAATAAAATCAGACTGTAAACAGGGAAAACTTGGAACTTATGGATGGGGAAGATTAAGTCTTGAGAACAAATCCATTCCCTTTGTTCTTAGCAAGCCATCATTCTATACAGTATTTCTTTTCAGTCCAGCATTCTTCAGTGATTCCTTGGATTAAAAAAAATCTTGAAATTTTTTTCTTGAAAAAGAAAATCTTTCTTGTCCATCAGCCTTGAAGTCTGGCCATGGGTCTTCATCCGCTGAGAGGCAAGCATACTACTTTTCTTAATACATCTGTAGGTCTATGCAGCCTGCATGTATCATCTGAGATTCCCAGCAGTGACAAGCCTGAGCATCTTTGGAAAGCTTATGTCATGACTGTGCATTTGTACATGATAAAAACGTAGCTTTCTGATATACTTTAATAACCTATCAAGCTATTTAGTAGAACTCACCATATACAATATTTGTACTGTGGTTTAGGAACAAATGTTTCACTTGCAACATTTGTCATATACCTTTTTTCCACTCTCATTCCTGCCTGCCACTATAGCTCTGAGGAAGAGAACAGGAGTTTGGAAAAAGGGAAACAAAATAAACCTGTAACCTGTCATGCATTTTATCAACTAATTCCTCATCTCCTTGATATGATTCTATGACATCTAATGAATTCTATTCCTGTAATAGAAAATTTTTTCATTTAATCATTAATGTCCATCGATGATTTTAGTACAAAAACCATGATAGTAAATCAAAAACTTATTTCCATCTTTATTAGGCACGTTGATCCCTTTTCCACCCCCATATTTGTTGGTATGAGAAAGGTGAGATGCTAGGTTTAAGTTTGATGAATTACACAAAACGCTAAAACTCAAACTTCAGACAATTATATTAAATTAATGATAGGAAATGTCGCTAAGTATTGGTTTTCATTATATTGGCCTAAGTTTTCATCAGTCTTGGCAGAATGACCACAAACACCTAGCCATGGACAAAAAGACAAAAAATTATACAACCCAAGAATTTTTGTAGTTGAAAGGTGATGCTTAGAGAGACATCTCTGAAATGGCTATGTGATTATTTTTTGTATCCATAACAGCACATCTGAATACATAGATTTATACTGTTTTAAAAGCTATTTTATATGGTTTCCTGGCAGTATAATAACTCATACTTTAAGGTTATGCCATTTGGAAAGAAATGCATTAGGCAACTGTGTTTAATGGGTGGATATAGATGAATAGCTGTAATATGGAAGAATATTTAAAATTATACAGAAGTCAGAAAACTTCTGAGTTTTGAGTCACAGAGGATGTGAATGAAGGGACTTATTTTTGCTTCCATGCATGCAATGTTCACAGACTGTTGTCTAGCTATTACTGGGGCTGTCTGTTCTCCACAGAAAACACAGTTCAAGTAGCAAAACTTTGGATTAATTTAGAAGTGAAAAGCATAGTTTTAATCCATCACTGAGTGACATGCTTTCATCAGAGAGAGATTAAATCCAATTTTACCAACCTGCAAGGCACAAATAAAAGAACACTTGTTAAAAAGTAGATCTCTGCTTATAGAGAAAGATCAGATCTTGTTACTTAGCTCAGAGTATGAAATTTAAGCCTTGCAGCAAAGTTGAAACCTGTTTAAGAACATTTTCACTAAAGAGTTTTCATTGCAGTAAATAGATTTGTTTTAAAATTAAACTATTCTTCAGGCATGGGTGTAAAAGACTCCATGAAAGCAGTCACAGTGGAACTTTAAATCAGTGATTCCTAGTAAATGAGCATTAAACGAGGTTGCTATTCCTCTTGGTCCTGATGTTTTTCCATGCTATTTGAAATCAATTAAGGCAGCTATATTACAATTCAAAGTAAACTAATTTAAACATTACGCTTTATTTGCATCCACTCCTTTCCCAATAACGTAAGCTACCACAGCAATAGCCTTTTTTGCTGAAGAGCTAAAAGTGAAATAGTAAGGGAGAACCCATATTCAGAATTTGTTTGGTGAGTTAAATCATCCATTACTGTAGGACCTGTGTGCTCAAGTGTAAAGTTTTTATACAACTTAGTTTTCAGGAGTATGTCCTTAATTAAACATAAGCATATTCTAAAAGAATGACAAAGGAGCAGGCCTTTTCTCAGCTGAATAATCTGGCTATGTTTGTGTTCTGAAAAGGCTTTTATTGATATTCTTGAACCACTAGGAGATATTTGGGAAATACTGGGAAGAAAACCATACCCCCCAAAATCCCCAATGATAACTTAGGAGAAAGAAAAAAAAAAAAATGCAAATTGATATTTATTTTTTATTTGGTTTACATTTTAAGTCTTTGTTCAAACTTTGATTGTGACTGGGACAAAAAAAAAAAACCTCTTATTTTAGTGTAGCTAAGCACAAAGGATACTCTCTATGGATCTCTATTGTCCCAGTGAGGAACCTGTATTGTTTTATCTTTCCATGCAAGCCCTATTAACTTAAGGGGAAGCATCTAAGTAGATTAACCATTTTCACTATATTTGGAAGAGAGGGAGGAGGAAGAAAAAAAGGAAAATAAAAAGACGGGGCGGGGGGGATGGACACAGACATGGATACAAATAAGAAGAAGCCCACAGTAGTGTAATTTAGGAAAGCCACTCCAGTGGTGGGAAACCAACTAAAACCTTAGCTTATTTGTTATAAAACCCTTAGACTCAGTGAGTAATGCTAATTGGAGGAAAACAAAACAGCTTAAAAGATAGCTTATAAAATTTGGCTTCAGAGGTGATGGAGCTATTTAGATTGTTTCTTGCTACTTATTGTCATGCACAAATAAAGATTTTTCAGGATAAATAATATTATATTTCAGGATAAATAAAATATTTCAGGAACAAAAAAAGCTACTTTTTTTTTGTATTTCAATTACATTGCTATATGCTTGATCATGGTTCCAAATAGTACTGAGGTTAGAAAATGCAAAGCCAAAATGAAAATGAACAGAAGACTTTTTTAGCTATATAATTAAACTAATCAGAAGTAAATAATAAAAAAAAATCCTTATTAAGTAAAGATCTTACTGAGAATTTAGATAGATAAGACGTTGGACTTGTTCTTCTGTTTCATGTGACAGTGATTATGGGGATAAATGCAGACTGGTTAATAAGAATGTGTAGATGGGAATTACTTCAACTTTTACTTACTCTTCATATGGTATTTCATGGTCCCAGTGTAGGATGGGACAAGATAACCTCCATCCTAGAATTATTCAATGAAATCTCAGGTCAAGTAAAATGGATTTTTAATTAATCTATTAACACGGGTATGAAACCATTAAGAATAGTAGGAAATGCAGTACCCATATTTAGGAGTAGTCAGAAAAGTGGGTTTAGTGATTATTGCTCCTGAGTACAACTTCAATGGCATGACCACATGTTGAAGGAAAACATAATCAAATATATTGGGTTCTGATAGAAAATAAAATGACAGTGCATCTATACTGGAATATAAATCAAAACACATTAAACAAAACTCTTTGAGACAAATGTCACCTCTAATCAGCATTCTGACCTTGCCTGATCTAAAGGCCAATAATTTTTTCCATTCCTTTACAGTTTATAATGGCTTTGATTTTAACTGTGCAAGTGGACACAGTACACACATGGTGTATATACAGTAGACCCAGCAAATATGCTATTTTTAAAAGGGAACTGTCTACATGAGGATGTATAGCTAACAAAATTCCTCAAAGAACTTAAGCCTGATCTTGTTTATGCATTTCAGTAAGGACCTTAGCACAAAATGCATCACTATGCTTGTAAAATAATTGTAAATGAATTACAGGTATGTTTCTGTAACTGAATTCTGCCCCCAATAGCTGAAACAGTCTGTAGCCACCACTGATAAACATCATTGTGTGTAATGGAAGTTAAGACCAAAAATGCAGCAAGTCTCATGTGGATGATGACAATCAAAATGTTGATAGCCAGAGGCAAAGCTGAATCATTGAAAAATACACCAGTAACAGTCTAGAATGCATTTTATATTTTGTCTCTCATGTGGTTAATATAAAGGAAGTAAAATCAGTACAGGTTATTTCTTGCTATTTATTTCCAGAAGTTCTCGAAGGCTACTAGAGTAATCCGGGTGGATAGAGCTCTCCAGAGGACACTGACAGTGTAACCATAGATTATATTTTAGAGATTTAATGGCATCAGAGGTAAAAGCACAAAAGAGAAATATTCTATTTAACCAAAATACTGAAACCTAAAAAGAAAAACTGTGCATAAGTATAAAAAAATTTTGTTTGGAAATCTGTGGAAGTTTTGGAGCCACCAAACATAGGGAGTACTGGAATATTAAAATAATGAAAGGGAAAAAAAAAATAGGTTTTGGAAGCAGGTTGATTAACTTAAGAAAAGGTGACTGTAGCTACAGGAGCAGGATGGATGCAAAATCTTTTCTGCTATATTCTGCATTGCTCTGAGACAGTCTAACAACCACTACGAGTTGGAGAACTATTTTTCACTTGATAGAATCATTCTCTGACTGTGTCTTGTACTGACCCTCCTTACAATTGCAACAATATTAATGTAGAGACGGTAGTCAAAGTTTATATTCACTTGGGATACCCATGATAAGAGCTTTCTCATTCTGTTTTCTACCATCTTTCCATGGTAGCCATTTATTTGAAAAAAACAGCCACTGGTTTCTTAAAAAATATCTACACATTGCATCCAAATATCAGTTTTTACAGCCTTCTACTTAGTGACTTGGAGCAGGAGGGGATTTTGAATTTCTGTTTTGTCACTAGAATTTAGACAGTCTTTTCAGGCTGTCTGTTACAGTGCATTACAGCTAGCAGAAGAATTAGTGTATAAACTTTATAAATGCTGCTTAGAAAATTGTCTCTTCCTTCTGAAAGCACAGAATATACTGTTGTGTTCAGTTTTTACCATAACAAAACTAATTCAAATTCACATTTTCATGATTCTTTTGGCATACAAAGAAGATGAATTCTTGAAATAGTGATAAATTAAACAATTAACTTAGATTTATAAATTGAATAATCTAAATGATAAAATAATTTAAAATGTGGAGAGCAATAACTATTCTAATTTTCAAAAAAGTAATTTCACAGATCAGCATGTACTGAAGTAAGTCTTTTCTTGCAGTCCATATGGTCAAATAATTTAGATTCCTGCCCCTAGATTTCCATGGTCCAATTATACTGGTGTTAAGTATTTTCATTTTGATTACAAATGACAAAAACATTCTGAATTCTTCAGTGAAGTGACAGATCAGAATAATACAATGAGCAGACAGCTGAATGTTCATGTGAGACAATTAGTGGATTTGTACATTGCTTGCCCAATTTTACAGTTTATATAACAAAACAAAGCGTATGTATTTAATTTTTAAATGCAAATCTTTAGGGAACATTTAAGTATAAATTTGACATTCCTGTGTATGTCTTAACAACTATATAAGCAGCAGTAAATCGAGCTGGTGCACAGAAGTTTTAGACTAAGTTTAAGGATTAACACAACTAACAATTATATTTTGGATACATTTCCAATGAGATCTTACATCTCAAAAGTTTAGAAGCTAACATTTTTCCGTCTTCAATCCTGCAGAAGTTAGGGATAGAATCATAGAATGGTTGTAGAATTTATAGAATGGTTGTAGTTGGAAGGGACCTTAAAGATCATCTACTTCCAATCCCCCTGCCTTGGGCAGGGACACCTCTCACTAGACCAAGTTGCTCAAAGCCTCAGCCAGCCTGGCCTTGAACACTTCCAGGGATGAGGCATCCTCAACTTCTCTGGGTAACCCATTCCAGTGTATCACAACCCTCAGTAAAGGACCTCTTCCTAATGTGTAATCTAAATCTACCTTGCACTAGTTTAAAACCACTGCCCCTCGTCCTATTGCTAAATGACCTTGTCCAGCTTTCTTGTAGGCTTCCTTCAGGTACTGGAAGGCCACCATAAGGTCTCTGGGGAACCTTCTCTTCTCCAGGCTAAACAGACCCAACTCTTTCAGCTTCTCCTCACAGGAGAAGTGTTCCAGCCCTCTGATCATCTTTGTGGCCCTCCTTTGGACCCTCTCCAAGAGATCTATGTCTCCAGAGATGGGTGCAGTATTCCAGGTGGGATCTCACAAGAGCAGAGATCAAACACTAACTCTTCTGTTTCATAACTACTGGCCACACATCTCTTTCAAATTATTGAACCAATTGACATAACACATTTAAACTCAGGCCATTTTTTTTAAGCTTCTATTTAATATCAAATTAACTGCTTTTGAATTAAAAAAAGAAAAAAGTTCTATTATTCCAACTGTAAATATTATATGTCATAAAAGACAGTATATTTCTGTACGTACTTTCTCTTGATTTGTAATCTCAGAGTATCACAGTCATGACTACATTACCACCATGTTTGCTGATAAACTATTCTGATCTGGTGGGCCAAACCTACTAAATGTCCTTCTTACTCTATAAATACATTCCCCATCACATCTTCCTCATATGATCAAGAACTAGAGTGGTTTGTTCACTTCTCCATAAAGAAATACTGTAAGTAGGTAGTTTAATCTTCTGATTTCTCATTGTGCACATGGAATGTATTATTTTCCAATTCCTACATATTTATCTGTTTAAACAAATTTTCATATAACAAGCAAATAATGACTGATTTTCTTCTGTGGCTTTGATATAATTTTTCAAGATAGAATAAGGAGAGATGGAATATATAAATGGAATAATATGTAATGGAATAATATATAAACAGAATACTATATATAAATGGAATAATATATAAATGCAATATATAAATGGAATATATATATAAATGGAATAATATAAATTATATATACAAATATATATAAATATATATATATAAATGGAATAATATATAAACAATATACTGCATTTTCATTTCAAAGAGTTAAAAATGGCTAATATGCTA
>JAAGNO010007329.1:0-35658 GCA_033439905.1 Ceryle rudis
AGGAGGGGTGGGTGGGGGGTCGAGGGGAGGAAGAGCATCTCTGTGACCTTTCTGCTGCGGTATCTGCGTTTGCACGGAGCGGTTTGAAAGGCAGGAAATAACGCAGGTATTAGCGAACCCGTTCCGGGTGGTTAGGTTTTTTTTTTTTCTTTCTTGTTTGCCTAGGGAGGCGTTTTTCACTCCAGAGTCATGGGTTGGACTCCCTGTGGAAGTAAGCAGGTCTCGGAGAGCTCTGGCAGTACTCTTACATGGGGGGGAAGAGCAAAACCCGTCTGTTGCTGCGCCGGCGGCCATGCGTGGGGAGGTGGGGGGGTCGGCAAGAAAGGGGTGTCTCTGCAGAGCTCAGCCTTGGGCAGCCCTCGGGTCTGTCACCTGCAGATGTCCGAGTGTCTGGGCTTTACGTGTTTAAAAGGGGAAGAGGAGGAAAGGGTACTTTTTAAGGGTGAATACAAGCAAGGGGCTTGTTCTGTCATTGTTTTCTGTGGCACTGGTGGTGTGTTTGGATTGCAATTACTTATTGTTGAATGTTTCTAATACCCAACTGTGGTTCTGAATGCATTTGCTGGCTGTGGGATGCTAGTGACATAGCCAAAAAAAAATGATTTGCGGTTATTATGTGGCTGTCACAACAGTCTGTTCTGTAGCTACAGGTCCCGTATGCAACCCTCATGTGGGACCTGTGTGGCCCTGAGGCAGTGGGTGAAGGGGTCCTGCCTATGAAGAGACGAATAGAGTTTGGCCTGTGTTGTATGTTCTTGGCAGGGTGGGAAAGCAGCTCACAGCAGAGATCTTCCTCTGAAGCTTTTGGCGGTGGGAGTGCAAGAGATGTTAACAGGTCTTGGTCTGGAGTTGTTCATCATGTCTCTGAAAAGGAGACGGGTAATTACACTTTTCTGTTTTGCAGAAGGGACCTGTGGCAGAGATCCCAGGGCAGGGAAATGCCGTCCTTGCTCTCTGCCTTGCTAGTGCTCTTGTTTTTTTGTGTGGCAGTTTAATGTAACTACTTTGGTAGTATCAATAACCTTCATTAGTTCTGGCAGATTTATAAGGTTAGTGGCTTTGGGGGCACAGGTAGCAATTTATCCTTATGTTATTTGGTTGATTTAATGACTTATGTTAACAAGGAGAGATGAGAGATGCTTCTGAAATAGGTTCAGAATAGGTTCCCAGAATGTGGACTTCAAGGTACCTGTATTTAAGCCCTTCTAGCAGCATAATTTGTGATTCTTTCAATCCCTTTTGATACACTATCATAGCTGCTCCCATTCAAAATAGTCTTACTCCAGGCAGATGGTGTGCAAAATGTGGGGTTGCTCTCCAGTGATGGGCCTGGTTTGCCCTGCTCTAATCATTCCTTGGTTCTCGGTAAGAAGTGAAGCGTGAACTTGTTGGCAACGCGAGTGATTTTTCTGTCTATGATTCTTACTTTTGGGGAGGGGGGAATAATGTGGTGTCACCACCAGATACACGCAGTAGTGTGGAATATTATTCACACACTGGGTACAGAAGGAGATAGTGGTATTTCTACCGGCTGTTTGGCAGTGTCTGCCCAAACTGAGAGGAGCTCGAGCTGTTCCCGTTGCTAGATGTGGTAGCCTTCAAGCCCTTTTAAAACCTTTTTCAATGGGCTTCTTTTAACTTTGTAATTTGAAGAATTACTGCAAACAGCAGCAAGTGTGAGTCTCCCAGAAGCCACCTGATGTGCAGATGTTTCTCAGCTGTGGTCACTTTTGTCAAGGCTCTTACCACCACACTGGCCACAGGATCTTAGCCATGTGCAAAGGCTGCAAAATAAAACACTTTCCATGCCAAAACAGCAGGGGGAATGGAATAGCTTTGCTTCAGTTATTGATTAACCAGTCCCGTTAGGTGTGTTGGGCATACCTTGATCTTAACTCTTTCGCTCTTTGGAATAGTGTCCTAGCAAAAAAATGTAAATGCTTGTAAGACTAATCATGCCTTGTTGCTGAATTAACCATTATCCAAACATTAATACTGTCAAATGCTCACCAAGTTTGGGTAGCTGACTCCAAATTTTGAATTGCAGCATAATAATGTCATTCCTTTTGTTCTTTCTATAGCCATTTATGTTGAATGCTGCACTGAACATAAGACAGTCTCTCTTAAGTGCATCCTGACAGCATGAAATGGTGCTTTGGGCACTGTGGTGCAGCTAATACTGCTGGTTAGTAGTACAGGTCTCTGGATATGGCTCTGCTTTGAGTCTTGTTTTCAGCGTGCAAACTGATGTTGTTACGAACAATTTCTACTTGGTCCGTATCTGTTCTGTCTGCGCAGGTTCAAGGGTAGAAACATCTGCTGCCTACGCATAGCTGCAAACTCTAAAATAATCCATGTTTTGTATTTTTTCCATATAAGTGAAAAAACAGAGTCTGTTGACTGTGCCAGAGTTTCTGATCACTGGGTTCTCTATTTGTGTTTGCCGTGTGTGATGAGCTTGGCAGCCCTTCTACAAAAAGAGCATTCACTTCATTGTAAGAAAATAAAAGAGCAGGTATGTGAGAGCTGTTCCTTAAAACTAAATTAAATGCCTTTTGTAAAACTGAAAATTTTTAAAAATCGGTGCTTGTAAACTTTGCTGGGTCAAGGCTGAAATTCCAGTTACTCCTGCAGCAGAGATGCCTTAACCTGTGCTTTGCCCAGCCACCAGCTGATGAACAGCCAAGGTCCTGGAGCTCCTAATGAAGAGCTCTTCAGAGCTAATTCAGTATTGCTTAAACATGAGGTAAATTAGTTATTAGGCTTGTCTGCATTCTGACTGTCCAATGAGCTCTGGGAAGTGTTTCTTTATAAACTAGAGCAAAGCCACATCCTTAATGCCTTTCCTCTGCTTGCCAACGTAAACTGCTCATCATCAAGCATGGCTGGATTTCTTACTGTGCTGGGGAAACTCGAGATGTTTCTCTACCTCGTGGGGTCTGAAATTGCTCCCAGTCCCCGACCATTCCTCCCCTCTGGAGACTGCAGTGTAATCTAACCCGGGTGGGTGGGAAGACAGATACTTCTTGATTTGTGAGGCAAAAATCTTATTTGCTTTGTTTTTCTTTAAATGTCTTTATTTCCTTGTGTTTGCTGGAGGCCAGATTTGCAGTAGTATAGAAAAGAAATGCAAATATTTTAGTTTCCAAATTCTTTGGGGGAAGGGAGTTTGACCAGGGCTCCTGTAAATAATTAGCTTAGAAACAGGCAGAACTATTCCTGCCCAGGACAGCTTCTTTCTGTTCTTCACACTGTTTGTGTGGAGGTACCAGAAGTACCCTCCTCCTCACCCAGCAGTGGGCTGGAGCTGCACTAGGTCTGCTCGAGGAGCTCCTCGCCCATGTGCCTGCAGCACCCGTGGGCAAGTATGATGCAAGTTTTTTGCTATTTACTGAGTACTGGACTGGGTGACCTTGAGGCTTCTCAAGGCAAACAAGTTACTGTGTGAGCTCAGCTGTCTCCTGAATAGCAAACACCAGTTGCAAAGAGCATCTTGTAATCTATAGGTTTGCTTAATTAAAGAACTGAACTGACCAGTGAGAGCTGGACTATGTTTTGCAGCTAAAATAAAGACATTTCTCTGCAAGCAGCCTCCAGTTCTCTTTGAGGTTGTGTTGATGTTCACTTGTAGTATTGCTTCAAAATAACATAATCTGACTTTACCTCTGACCCTTGGGCTTAAGGCTGGTCTGTACTGGGGTGTCCTTGGAGTGCCTTTAACCATGAACTGCAGCTTTGCATTTCCTGTGTGTGAGGAACGTTGTGACATCTGGCCTGGGGTTGGCCATGTGGCACCCAGGGCACAGCGGTCTTGAGAATTTTGTCACCAACTGTCCTGCCAACATAATGGTAAATGCCACTGCCGCGAGGTACTAGAGCCACCTTCACTGGGCCCATTGCCCAGAAGAACAGGTTTAACAGGGGCAGGCCTGAGCATCAGTCCCAGGGAATGATCCCTGATAAGATTTTGACGTTTTCTGTCCTCCCTCCCTGTTACTGCTCTTCTGACTTTATAAAATAGAGATTGTCTCATCTCAAGGCAAAGGCTTCTCAAGAGGTTTAATTATGTCACAGTTATTATCTGCTCTGCAGATCTCTTTAGGCAAATACCATGAATAATTTTTTTTAGTTGTATACCAGCTTTTTTAAACTAAGGGCCGTAGCACCCCCATGCGTGCTGCAAAGGTGATGCCAAGTTGGCTGGAGCTCCTTTCAACATAGAGCTGCCTGAGCTGGGTGCCCTGCCCTGGAGGAGGGGGTGGCAGGTGGGTACCTGCCATGGGCTATCCCAGCTGTTTGCTGTATGGGAAGGTCCATGGTACGAGTCTGCAGAGGTCTGGCAGCTGGCACAGACAAAAGCATTTCACACTAGAAGTGTTACCAGAGACTTATTCAGATAATTAGGTCTCATTCCTTCTTGTACTGGAGTGGACACCTTAGGAGTTCCTAAGTGACATTTTTGACGTCCTCATGGTGTACCAGCATGGTGCCACTTTCCATCTCTTTTTATAGGTATGTGAAGGAGAGTGGAAACTGTCTTACAGCTCAGAGGTAAAAGTGCTGTGATCTGTGTTGGAACAAGGTGCCTAACAATTTGGTGGGTTTTATTCTGTCCTCTGTGGTTGATGTGGTGGCCCTGTCCATGCTGGAGGTGAAGGGAATGCGCTCTTGTTCCTAACACTGCAGACTAGGATTTTCTTTACTCTGTTCCTTGCTTTGAGCCTCCAGTGATGGCTGATGAGCATATGATAGTCCAGCAGTGGGAAGCAGCCCAGGGAGTGATGGGACACAACTTCAAAGTAATGGGAAAGAGCCTCTTTTTTCTTTCTTTTTAAAAAATTTCTTTAGAGGATCAAATTAGCAGTCTGCTAAACTCTTTTAATGTTAAAACTTTCAGAACATAAGCAATGACCTGTGAAAAGGAGTGCTCGGATCTAGACCCTGTGCATGACGAGGTCTGGCATGTCTATTATGGCCAATTAAAGTGACAGGTAGCAGAGTGTAAACACTCCTGACTCCTGCCGTTCCCTGGCTGGCTTGGGGCTGCACGCTGCCCTTCTGCTCTGCCCTGGAAAAGGCATGGCGCTTGGAACTTCCTATCCAGAGCACAAAGCAGCCTTTCAGAACTTCCGTGCTCTCTGCTCGTGTGGTTCAGCATGAACAGCCCAGAAGCTGAAGCTTGGTCTTTCAACAAAACCTGTTGTCGTTGAGTTGCACGATTGTGTGAGATACAGATGTTACTTTGGGAAGGCAACGAAGCTGTCAGAGCACTGCAGCACGGGCAGAGCTTGCCCTCTGTCTGCGGACTCTCTGCCAGCTTTCTAGGATGCTGTCCAGCACTCGATCCTAGATTTGGATTTTAGGAATAATCTTGCCCCTAGAAGTCCCTTCCAGTACCCACAGCAGCAGTGTGTGAAGCTTTGCCTTAAACTGAGCTGCAAATACTGGATTTGAGTAACTAAACCATTAGAGGAAGCTACTGCATTGAACAAACTAACTTCTGGCCCTAAAATAGCTTTTTATTTGAACAGCTTAGTAAAATAACCATGCTTTGCACACTGATCTTGAACTCTGAGACATTTTAAACTCCCAGCTATTCAGGGAGACTCGGTGTTCTTCCACCCTGCAGCAGGAGAGGGAAGCAGTGCCTGTGCCTTCCTCCCTCCCCTATCAGCCTACCTGCAAGCCTGTTGCTGGGCATGGAGCCCCTGCTCTGCTGTGTCCTTGGCCACAGCTGCTCGGGCCAGAGCCGGTGCTCACTCGCTCGGCTTCCTCGTGGACGTGGATGTAGAAGTGTGGTCTCGGTGCCTCTGTGTTCTCCTCTTACATAGTTTCTCCAGTTCCCAGTCAGATCAAAGGGTAGGTTGGTATCTCCCAAGCTCTGTCCGAGAATGAAAAGGAAAGGAAATATACTGGGGGAGAATCTTTGTTTTAAAACAGTTGATAGCCCACTTGGTGGAAATACGTAAATGTTAGTAGAGGGGCGGTGCGTTTCTAAAACGCATTGGTGAGAAATGCCTCACACCCTTCTTTGCTACCCAGTAATTAAGAGAATGCTTGCCACCCAAGGCAGTGGCTGCTTAAATAAAGGGAGAGAGCCTGGATTTTCTCTATGACAGATGTGCAACAGTAAGTGACATTTCATCTGAGACCCCCAAGCCTGGCACACCTCCACGTGGCGCCTCTTCCCTTCCTGCTGGGGTGAGGTGACTTTTCCTGCACTTTTACTGGGAAGAAGGTGAATGGGGAGTGTGCAGGAAGTGAGACTTGGATCAGTCTCACAGCTAGCAGATTCAGCTTGTCGGGTGGGGGCAGGTGAGGGTGTGATCCTGGTGAGAAAGGAGTCATGGTTGACATGCATGTGGCACTTCTTGTTTCTGTGTGTGTGTGATAGTTCCAGCTCTTGCTAATCAAACTGCCCAATGGTGGGAGATTGGGATCCTCTTTTCTTCCCTGTTTCCTCTGGAATACTGGGAGGCTGTCTAAACGTCAGGGGTCCTGGTGATTTGGCTGTGATGGGAATGAATTTTAACTAGGCTTGCTCTTCAGCATGAATGTACTGAGGTAGGCAGGTCATGTAGCCTGTCTGTCAGCCAAGTCCCTAGCTTTCAGCTGCTTTATGTGCATATTTTAGGGATTGCTTCTAACCTGGGAAAGCCCAGCCAGGGCAACTGCAGAGCTGCATTCCCATACCCACCTAGTGCTGATGCTGCTTTCCTGCCCCACAAGGATCAGGAGGAGTCCATGGGAATCTCTGTCTTCTGGCTCCTGGGTCTGTTTGAGGTGGCTGTGCAAAGGCATCGCTGTGCTTACTCATCTGCCATCAATACAGCCACACAATTGCCTCTTTCGAGGAAGGGAATTCATTAGTTTCTGTGAAGTGGCCTTGGATCTTTGGGCAGCAGGTGCTTCTATAGAGCCAACTGTTGCTGAATATTCAACAGTTGCTATACAAGTGCCTGGCCGCCTGCCTGCGAAGCACTTGGAGTTATCTTGAGCATCCGATTAGATAAAGTGCAGAGTACTTACTGCTTTAAAGCTACCCGCGGCTATGTTGTGTTGGTGGTATTTTAACGTTCGTTGTTGGGGTTTTTTTGGTGTGAAACTTCCCAGATGATAAGCAACAACTTCATCTCTTTTGACTCACCCAACAAAGAAGGGAGCTGCCTAGCAGAATGAGAAGCGCAGTGATTCATATTCAGGTTGTCAGAACCTCATTCTCTTACGGGTTTCGGCTAATGCCATGTACACTGAGAACAAGTGACTCAGGATAGAAGTGTCTCCTGGTCTTTAACATAGTGTTCAAACTTGGATTAGCTCTTTTAAGGCTGCCTGAATAACACTTGTTCTTGCCAACCTCCGCTTTGGTGCACGAAGCACTATAGATACCTAAACTATGAAGGAATAATTTGAATCTAGCTGTGCAATCAGCCTTTGCTTTTTCTTTCAGTTTCTTTTATTTATTTATTTTTAGGAGATTATTTTCCTTAGGTGTGGTCTGTAAGCAGCATGTGCTTAATGGCATCATCGAAAGTATGGTCCTGTGAGAAACTGTGATCACTGAACAATTACAGCTTCAAATGTCTTACAGCTTTAGTCAGTAAGGTGTGGATGCCTGTATATTGTTTACTAGCAACATGCCCCAGTTCTGGCTTCTCGTAGTAGCTTTCTTAACCTGTATTAGTTGTTCTAAAGGTGCTTTGTCTGTTTTCTTCTACTGGTTATTTAGGCCATAGAAGGAAAACTTCTCATTAAATGTGTAATTGTGACAGTTACACTGAAGGCTGGTTTCACCAGAGGAGCTGAAGAGACACCTCAGTGGTGTTACTGAAGTCCCACACTCTACGGAGTTTCTGTGCTGCACACTGGAGGTATTCTGTGCCTGGAAACACTACGTTGTTAGGGGTGTAGGGATCCCCCATTCTCTCAAAGCTTAATAGCTAAGCATGTTCCTACCTACAGAAAACAGCCGTGCAGGCTTCAACAGTGACTGTCACTGGTCTAGTTTCTGTACTTCTTGCTGACGCTGGGATCTCTAGCACTGATTGTAGGTAGATCTTGAGCACTTAAAAGCATGAATAAGCAGCTGCTGGAGCTGAGCATCCCTGGCAGGATTGCTTGTCCTGTTGCTTGCTTTGAAAGGGTGGGAGTCTTCAGTGTGTGATTTGGCTGCCAGGTATTCGGAAGAGCAGCTGAGATGTGCTTCTGAAACGTCCACTTTGTTTGCATGGATCTGTGGGGTAGGTGCCAGACTTTCAGAGGGGAGGCTGGCAGCCCAGGACGTGGTGTGCTGCACAGTGTCCACTTTTGTCACAGTGAGGAAGCAGCGGAGATCAGCTGGGGGGAGTTCCTCAAAAAAAATCTTGTCTGGCCCATGGTCTTCATTTATCCAGTCCCCATCAGTCCTTGAGCTCACCACAGCTCAAAGATGGGATCAGCAGAAGGGAGGACCAGCTTCCAGAAGAGTTCCAAGTCTTGCAGTGAGGCATTTCAGAAGCTGGAAAGGGGGTGTTCAGGCTTATGATGGGTCATTGCCTTCAAAAGCTCTTTGTTTTTCTGTGGTGTTTTTTTTTTGTTGTTGTTGTTGTTTTGGGTTTTTTTTTGTTTTGTTTTGTTTTTTCTTTTTTTTTTCTTTTTTTCGGGAGCAGAACAATTACACTTTAAAAAAGAATACATGGTGGTGACCAGCATGGGTACAGTGAAGCCTGTGCTGTGGCTCTAGATCAGGACTCTAATGAGAGAATAGTGGAGGTCAGGTTGCCAGAAAGTGACAGGAAAGAAAAGAGAGCCCTCAACCTTCATAGACCACACTGCACATTTAATTGCTAATGGCCTTTTTTTAAAGAGCGTCTAGGCTGCTATGATTAGAAAAAGCAACTGTGTGGTGTTACCTACAGGGAACAAAAAGGGAGTCTTTCATGATCTTCTTGACCTTTACTTTCTTGTGTTAATTTGTTTAATACCAGTGAGATTTCCATGATGGAAAAACTTGCTTAAGCAGAGACTTCAAGTCTGGAAAAGATGTGCTAATTGGGAGGTAGGGCTGTGCAAGAGCAGTTTCTTCCTTTCTTCCTTTGATTTGCGAGATCCTACCTCAGGGATCCACTGTGTGCTCCGTGCCTCTCTCGTTCCCTCCTGGATCAGACTTTTACCAGCTGGTGCAATTCCATAACTGCAGTCAGGACTTTCTAGCACTGAACTTTTTTAAGAGAAAGAGGAGTTCCGCGCCTGTGGGGCTTAGCACGCAGGAGGAAACTTTGGGGAAATGTTAGATAAACAAACACTCCTGGATACTTCTGAAGCATCTTAATTGCTCTTAAAAATCTTTACTTTTTCAATGCCTGCTAAAAAGGTCCTATTGCTTGTGCCGTCTATTTGTAGATCCAAAGGTACTTTGCAGAGAGCAACGGTATCATTATCCCTGCTTGCTTCTGAGGTCAGAAGATGTGCTGAAGAACCTGGGGCTATAGCAGGGTCAGGGCAGACTCAAGGGCTGACCTGCCAAACTACCAGCTCCCTGCAGATGAGGGGCTGTGGCCGTGCTGAAGGTGCTGTCCTCAGACCTATGAATTTGGTTGCATGAGGCAGTGTGGATTCAGTAAATGCTACATGGCATTGACCAAGAATAAACCCTTTTGGACATCTCTTGGAGTGGTACCTGGGGAAGTTTCAGGCTTAATAAGGCTGACAGAAAAAAAGTGAGAGAAAATGTATCCATGTGTGCTGCTTAATTTGTAGTGTCTTACCAATATTACTTGTGTATCTGGAAGACCTGCTGAAAGCTCAGCCAGAAAAGCATCCTGATAGCTGCTCAAAGTATGTGGCTAGAGATCCAAATGCTGCAGGTAGGGCTGGCCTTTTGAGTGCTTGGGCATTCATTCATTAACTAGGTTTGAGCAGGTGGCGTTATTTTGAATTTCTTAAGTGTCCATATGCTAGGAGCGTTCACAGTTACAGAACGTGGTTATTTCAAGAGAAAGTGGAAAGTGAGACTTGCATTTCTAGTAGCAGGTTTTGCAAATCTTGAAAAACTGCAGCTTCTGGCTGACTCTTCTCGTGTTTCATCATGATTTCATCATCACAGAATATCACTCTTTCTGCAAAATGTGGTTTAATCCTCGGTGGCTCTAGCACAGAAGTGTCCTGAAGCTACAGGGTTTGACTTGAAGCCATGCAAGTGGTGCCACTCACTGTACCAGCATCCCAGTGAACATGCTTGCCAGAAGGGCAGCTGGTGCCTGCGATGGTGCCAGGCTGCCGGTGCCTTGGGAGTCCCGGGGAAGGAGCTGGGTGGGATGACAGCTGGGCCTAAACATGAGGTGTATCTGTGAATGAAATGCTTTATTATTTGTGCCAGTAAACTAATTCTTAAATGCATGATAGTCTTTACTTGCTGGCAATAGTTCAGTGGTAAAGCTGCCTGTGGAGCTTGCAGGTTGAGCTTTGGAGTGGAGCTCTGAGTCAGAGCATTTCCAGGACTCGCTCTGGAGTTGGGAGTTATTTGTGTCACACTGGATGGGAATTCTCCAAGCTGTATTGTGTTGCTACGTATCAAAGGACAGAGTAAAATCTTAGGCTTTATTTTTTCAATTAAGAATTTCTATTTGTCCCTCAGGCACAAGCAAATAGAAAACAGCTTGTCTTGGCTATTGTGTGTGTTCACAGGGCAAGAAGAGGAGGGAGGGGACAAACAGCAAGAGCAAAGCATTGCAGTAATGAGAATGACATCCTATTTTACTTGATACTTAATCAAGATATGCGGTTCCAGGAAGCACGAACAGATGGCTTTGGCTTTTTTTTTTCCCCTGCTCTCTTATATCTTTGATTGTCACCAAGATTTACCATAAATGTTTTAACACCTGCCAACTCGTTTTCCCCCCCCTTATATATTTTTGCCCATCTTCAGAGACAGGGCAAACTGTTTAACTTACCTGGCTTGCTTTTGTTTAATCGAGAATATTAATTGCAGGACTAACTCTCGGTGACTTCATGTATTATCTTCTTTCAAATGACGCCTCTTTTCATAATAGAACTTTGAAGATATATATTATTTCAAATGCATTTTGATACTAAATTAGAGTAAAACTGACTGCTTTTTATACCTGGGTGTTGCGTCCCTCCCTCCTATAGCGGGGTCAGAGGCAGTATCTGAGCCCTTCTGGAAGGTGCAAGCTGCCTTAGGGGCTTGCAGGAACTGGCTTTGTAAAGCAGGTCAGCGTTTTTGCTTTTTGGCTTTTTTTTTTCAGTATTGCCCTTGCTTACTGGGGCCATCCAGAGAGTGGGTTGTTGCTTTCCCTGTATCCTCTTAGCTGCCTTGAAGGATGATCTGAATTGACTCCCAGTTTTTCTTTTGCCAGGGTGGTGAAATCCAGGACTGTGCCTACCTGGACAGCGAAAGCACCTACAGCGAGTCGGAGCTCTTTCCTGATGACGACGCGATGACTCTAGCACAGCAAGAGGTTCACCATGAATCTGACATGGACAGTGCTATCGAGAGCGCTCAGAGCTCAGAGGCCTCCGACGTGTGTCGGAGCGAGGAGAAGGACGGTGTGCTCGGTGGCCTTTTTCTGCCTGGTGACAAGTGAGTGGTGTGTTTGCCCCATGGCAGCCCTGTTTTGAGGCGTGTGCCAAAGGGCCAGGGAGGATGGAGCCTTTATGTGACTAATCCCTACTGCGGGACACTGAGAACGCCTGAAGGATTTAGAATCTTTAATATCTGTTTGCAATGTTAAGGGAGATGGGTGTCCAGGTCCTCTAAGTGGCTTAGACAGTCTTAGCCCTGACTCCTTCTGGCATGTTCTATGGCGACTCATGGGACTTGCATGTTGTGTGTTGGAATGAAAGTGTTTGGTCTCTTCAGAATGAATTGCTTCATTAGCATCTCCCAAAGCTTAGGATCTTCTGCATTCCCACAACCTTTATATGGTGGAATTAAAACAAATACTTCCCGCAGAGCAGTGCAATGTGGGAAATGCTGCTTTAGGCTTCTGTACATCTAGTTATCTGAAGATGTGGGCTCTCCAGATTTGCTTTGCAACTCCATGTACTAAGTTAATTCTGTGTGTTTCTAATTTTCCATAACCGTTAGTGTGCAACAGTAAATTGTGTTTAACACAGGGTGTCCTTGGCATGTGCATCTGTAATCATAGTTTGCTGTTAACACAAGAGTGTCTCTAATCCTGACCTGACTCTTCCCATGTGTGTACCTGGGGGTGCTGGTAAAAGCTGACTGGGGGGGAAAGGACCCAACTTGATTGAATCCTGCTTTGAACTGAGTTCATGCAGTACCACAGGACAGGGCTCAGCTGGGCTTGCTTTGTAAGCCTCTGCCTTGTCTTTCCAATTTTTGGCTTGTCATCTCGATATGTGCTTCTTGAGCTTCTTCCATGGCTCAGGCCTCCTCTTGCTTGGGCCACCTCTGCAGCCTCATTTCTGTCCTCCTGAATTTCTCAACTAGCTGAGAGCTGGACTTTTCCCATTTGCTCAGTCCATCCCAGAGACTTTATCAAGATAACTCCAGTTTTCATGAGCTCTTTATCAAACTTACCTCCTTGTCTTGCTATTCCCAGTTTTTCAAAGCGCCTGTCCTTGTGGTGACTGACTTTTACCCACACTGCATTTGAAATGAGCATCTTTCCTCCCAGATGTGCTATTCACACTCTTGTGGTGGGGCTGGGGGAGGCCTTGTGCATCCTGTACCCTCCTTCTAGCAGGGCAGGAGCTAATAAGAGTTACTGTGCTACTACAGATACATCTTGGTTTATCCCCTGAGGCCTCCTTAGCGTTGTTAAATTTGTGGGAAAACACTTGGGAAGCTTCATGCTTTTTTGTTAAAAGATACGATAGAGATTTTTATCTTGACCAAACCACAATACCTGCTTGTTGAAGAAGCAGGTGGGTTGTGTATCAGGTGTGTCAGCCCTCTGAAGTCCTGCTCTGAAGAACAGGAAATAGCTTAAAAAAACCCAAAAAACCAAAAAAACACAACTAACTAAAAGCTTCCTTCAGAAAGTGTTAGAACAGAGAAAACCAGCTGCTTTTTAGCAACCTCCTTAAAAATGACTGTGATTCCTAGAGAGTTTCCAGCCTGTAGCTGGTTAGGAGTTCAGGTTCTACCCTGAGCATGGACTGTTTCAACCCAAGTGGTTTAAAGTTTGGCAGAGCTTACAAGACACTACAAGTTAAAAGTTCTAAGCAACGTGGCCAGGCGGGTCCAGCAGTGGTGCCCGTTTGCATAGCTGCCGTAAGAGAAACTTAGCCAGGCAATGTGTGAGGGATAACGGGCTACTGAACTCCAGCCTGTTGGCCAGTGGTGATGTTCCAGGGGTATTATGCTGGAGAGTGGATTTTTATGGACAAGTATCATCCCAGCTGGGGACCAGTCATTTACCACCATCCCTGGTGGAAGTGTTATGAAGAGCTTCTTCCTAAACTGATGTGGTAAAACAACATCGAGATGCAAACAGCAAGTACAGTTATGTAGATCATAGTGACACAAAAATTTATCAGTACACGGTATGTCTGTCACACAGCAGCTCTTTATGAACAGATGTTAGTGTGATGTGTTGAGATTCTCACTAATCCACCTCCCAGCCAAGGAGCCTTGTTAGATAAGTTTGATCTATTTCGAGTGTGAGTATTCCTATCTTCCTGATCTTCATCCTTTAATAGTGTGCCAGGCTTGACTTGCCCTAATTTCTGTTAATGTGAATTAGATAAATGAATTGCAGGTTATAAATGGTTCTCATCAAAAGAGGAGAAACAAAAGAGCATACAACTGAAACATTGGCAGGCTTCCTCTTCTGCTAATTGCTTTTGGAGGGAAGAGATATGCAAATAAAGCTTGCACCATCCACCAAAGGAACACTGTTGCATCTCTTGTTTATGGCTCACAAGTGTAGTATTACAGGAAGAGGACTCTCCCTGGGTCCAGAAGTGCAGGGCATGGTTAAGAGGCTCAAGGTAGACTCAAAAGAAATCTAGGAGGCAATAATGTTAAGCTGCTGGAGAACAACATCGACTGGGAGCTACTGTCCCATGGCTCAGCAGATAGGAGCACTGTGCCCTGAAGCAAAGAGAGTGAAAAACTGAACCCGGTCTGCACAAAGTGTCAGCAGATTGAATCTGTGCCTTGTCTGTGTTGCAGGGAGATGCTGGATTCTGCTTTGTAGTAGGAATAGTAATGTGTTGGGCAATTCCAGTGCTTCACAAGGGGGAGTGTGTGTTTCAGGCCTTAGATATGAGTTTTCTGTAGGGAGAAGTTTGTTTATAAGAACTTGTGTGTGAATTTACCCTCTTGTCTCTTTTAATGCCTGACTGAGATAGGAGCTGAGCAAACCTGTGTAAAATACCTGCCTTTGCAAGATAGCACACAGCGTGACAGCAGGGTGGGCCGGACCCTGGGCAGGAGAATCGCTCTGCACCTTACAGGAAACTTGCTCCATTGTATGAAATGTGAAGTGCTCAAAACTGCTCTGCCAGCTGCTTTCCTATGGTTTCTGGCTCTGCTGATCTATTTACCTGTGTGCCCTCTCTTGCTGAGGTCACAGGGTCCTGCCATTCCCTGCCTGTTTGGAGTTGTCTTAGGCACTTCTCTGGTAGTAAAGCAGCCTTTTCTTGTGGTCTGTATCTCCAAAAGAAACCTTATGTCGCGATGGAAGGGCAGGAACTCAGCCTCTTAGGTCACATTGGTAGCTTTAGTTATTCTCTGGCATAAGGGGAGCTGAAATTTGTTTCTGACCCCACGAGGGAGTGACTGAAATTGATGGTGTGTGGGAGGGATTACTTGGAAGCTCTTTATCGTGGAATAGAGTGACAGCCTCTGTCCTGTACACATTCCTCTCCCTACCCCAAGCATTTTGGGAGTTGCCTGCACAGTTCCTGCATTCACAGCAGAAGTCCCATAAGCAACGGTCTTCACCACCATGTGGAAATGGTGGCTGAGGATTGTCAAGGTGTGCTCTTTAAAGTGAAATGGTTGTGCTGATCCAAACCTGTCTCACAGATACCTTTTTTTGTAGATTCTCATGCTCTTGTCTTTCAAGGCACTATGTGAAATGCACATCAGGTGTGTTTAGCACTTCAGTTTTTGCCACAAAGTAAGTGGGTTACAACTTCAAATGAGGGGACAAGTTGTAAAGGTGGAAGATTCCATGTGAGGTGAGATGCTATCAAAGTCGGCCTTCGAGATGTTTTGACCTCTTGTTTCAGGTCAAGTCCTCACAACCCTTCTGCAGCATCTGACCTTTCAACTTATTCCACCGCCTCTCTGATCAGTAATGAAGAACAGTTTGAAGACTATGGGGAAGGAGATGATGTGGATTTTACTCCCAGTAGCCCATGCCCTGATGATGAGACCAGAACCAACGCCTACTCTGACCTTGGCTCATCTGTATCTTCCAGGTTGCTCCTTATTCATTAACAAACAATTTGTTCAGTTTTGTTCTTCTCTGAGCATGAGTGACCATACCAGAGTTTACACTGGTTACCCAGAATTACCTTAAAAGCAAAATGTTATCAGTTCATTTTCTGCCCTCTGAGTGACAGACTGTTTAAGAACTATAGCAAATATGTTGTTTCTGATAACCTCTGTTGGCTTCTGTTGAAATAACTGGGCTGTTTTGCTTGTAGAGATTTCTTTCTGTTGCAGATAGGAGACTTCACAGTTAGGGGCTAATTATCCTCTGCAAGCTGGGAACCAGCTTAGTGCTGTGCACCAGCCCTGATAGAGTGGAGAGAAGACCTGCAAGAGAGAGCTGTTTCTCTTTAGTGTTCTGCTACTACAAATCCTCAGCACTAACCTGTAAGGTGAAGTGCTGTATATGGACAGGGGGTTGTTTGAAACAAGCATCCGTATTGACTTTGAATATCTTGGAGAACATAAGCAGGTGGCTGTTGTCTGTTTGGAGCTGGGAATGCCACTACGGTCTACCAGTTTCCTGCATATGACCTCAGTCTCGGTAGCTCTTACATCCTGTGACCAAGTCAGTTGCTGGTTTTAAAATCCCTCCCCAAGCAAGGAAATGTGGGTAAGCAGGGTGTGGGAAGAGCTGAGCACAAAGGCACTCTAGGATTTGTCCACTTGGATCAATAGCACATGAAGGTCCTGTGCTTCACTGCTAACACAGGACAAGCTCACTGCGCTTCTCTGTTTCACACGCACCCCCCACTCCACGTGCTGCTACCCTCTGTTTCAAGCACTTCTGCAGTCCAGCCTTGCCACCTCTGTCATGCATGCAGAGACAGCACCCCTTTCCACTGCCCCTTCATGATGATGGCCTGTGTTCTTCATCCTCTGTTTCCTCAGGTTTATGCAGCCCTTTCCATTCTCATTTCTGGAGCTCTGTGCACCTCATGCCATGATCGGTCTCTTTTATTTGAGTTTATTTTCTCTTTATCATGCCAAGAGCTACCGTTACCTCCTCTTTAGAGCTGTGTCCCCTTCTCCCTTCCTCCTCATTCTGGGATTCCTTCCGTCCTGTCATCCGAGGGGGTTTGTATGACTTCTTACCAGACCACTCTGTTTTTCATCTTCCTGACTTTCTCTTGGAGAAAAGACTCTTCAGGTTGCATGCCAGGCTCTAGTGGGAAGATGGGCCAGATGAGAGTGGGACATTGCTGAGGTGGAGCGTACTATTGTAGCTGCTTTATGCTACATACATTGCATGGACTCTGTGTACCTTTCGCTAGTCTTTCTGTCACTCAAACTGTTTTTTTCCACTGACATTCAGAACACATCCTCCGTAAAGTCTTAAGACAGGTAGACTTGCCCTAAGATGAATATTCTTCATCATCAACTATAAGTTAGATGAGCTGCATTTAGAGGTGGTTCCCCAAGTCCCTCGTCTGTGATTCTCATGCGCAGACACAGAGTCAAGAGGAAAACCTGTTGTGAGTTGGTTACTACAGCCAGTAACATCTCTCCTTTCCTGCAAACAGTGCTGGCCAAACACCCCGAAAAATGAGGCATGTTTATAACAGCGAGTTACTGGATGTTTACTGCTCACAGTGCTGCAAAAAGATAAATCTGCTCAACGATTTGGAAGCCAGGCTGAAAAACTTGAAAGCAAACAGGTAAGCAGCCTATTGCACTGCTTTTAGTAATGCCCCCTTGAAATGGGACTAGCTAGTGTAGCAGGAGGAGAGGAAGAGCGAGCCCTCTCCTTCCCTGGATCCCACTCTTAACACGTGTGCTGTTCTTACAAAACAGTAAGAAATTCAGACCTTGACATCTAGCCTGAAACAAAATGCTGTTCTTCATTAGCTAGTGAGTGTTTTTCTGACTTAAGGTGCAGATACAGTTAATAAGCTCAAATATTTTAATCAATGAACTCTTTGATTGCAGAGTGAGAGTGATATTTCCAGGATTTTTTGCCAGGAAGCGGAGTCTGATGTGCTGCTTAGTGCAGATCAACAGTTAGCTACTGTTTTCTCCAGGTGGGAAGGGGTGATTTGGCAGATCCTTAGCTAATGCGTATAACCTTACATACACCTCTCCTAAAGCTGTTGGTCAGCAGAGGTATTCCAACCGCGTGGGAATTTTTTTTTGTCCAGAAGGAAACTTGGAAAAATGAAAAGTTCTGTGGCAGGAGTCACTTTTGGGATTCTTTGCAATTTCAGCTTTTTCCTTACACTTCTATCTCTGCCCTTCCATCTACTTCTAAACTGTGCCGAGCACTTGGAAAGATTCCAGCACTTCCAACACTCTATCTAGAGTTTTTGAAGGAAATTGTTTGGCGAGTTTCTAGCTCCCCCTAGAAACTGACTGTAAAGCCTGTCTGCGTAATCCTTGGCACAGAGTGCGCTGCACTGCTTCTTCTCTTGATGACACAGCAGCATAGTACTGGATATGAACAACATTCCTGCCCTAGCAAGGAGTCTGCTGGCACCCAGACCATGACGAGCTGGGGTTTTGGTGGTTTTATGACTGAGGCTGTCTACGGCTGGCTGGAAGGGAGCAACGCTCTGACAGCTGTATGTCTGTGGGCGCACAGAGATGCGACAGCCTCTTCTCGAGAGATGCAGCTGGATATTTTGATTTGGTTCTAGTGTGGTTGTCTGGAGTCTGGTTCTTCATTCAGATAATGCTAGTCTGGCTGCAAAAGGGAACTGTGAAAATGGAAAACATCTCTGTTCCTGTACTGAACTGGGAAGCATGGGGAAGGATACACTGTTTATAAAATCATCTAAAAACTGGGAATCCAGGATTAATGTCTATCACTAACTCAGTGTCCCTTTGTGGTGTTTCTAATGTTAGTTTTGCTCTGATTTACACTGACAAATCTCTGCTAAATATAACAGTATTTACAAGTTGACTTTTTAATATTCATAGTAATTTGTGGCTCCACTCATCTTCACATTGTTGGTAACTGCAGCTTTTGATTAAGTTGTCTAAGAATATTGTTCACTGAATCACTTTTTTACTTCACTCAAAATGTCAATATTATGTTTCATTGTGCAATTCAGCTGGAGTTTAAATTAAGATTGCATCCAATGCTGATCAGATAAGTGTATAATTCCTATATCATTCCTTCTATATCCATGTAGCCCTAACAGGAAAATATCAAGCACGGCTTTTGGAAGGTAAGAGTCTTCACTTTTTTATGAATATTTGTGGAATCAGCTCTAACAATTCCATAAGTGGGGGTGGGAGGAGAGAAGAGGAATAAGTTTAGGAAAATAAAAATGTGCCAAGACAAGTTTTCAAGGAAAGAGGCGTGTATTAGGATAGGGGTGTTACAGAATATAGAAGCCACTGCTAGTCTTGGAGCAGGCCCCTGAACTGGAAGGAGATCTGTTAAGAACACCGATAGCTGCTTCCTTGTCTGCCAGCTTTCTTCCTTTATGCTGCTATTCCATCGGTCCAGCTATTGCTTCCCTCACCATCATAGTGAGGGCCTTTTTGTTGTTGATGCCAAAATGCAAAGGAAAGCAAGAGCATCCCTTTAAAAAGCACATACAGAATTCTGATCCTCCTGTGACTGAATGAACCAGCCCTGGGCTGGGGAGGGCTGTAGATTTCAAGAATATTTTAGATTATCTCCAGTGTTAATGTATTCTGACACTATTCTGTAGTGGGAACTGCTTGAGGTGTTTTTTTTCCCCTGTTTTCAAGTTCTTATGTATGAAATTTCTAGATCAACTCTACCAATCAGTGCACAGTGGTGACCTTATTTTAAATTTCTAATAAGGCAAATACAACTCTGTACATAGCATCAATAAGGCCTACTAGCTTTTAAACTATGTTAATGCTGGCTGGTGGCAGATCCTATCAAAAGCAACCAAGAGCTCAAACCCCAGAACTAATGTCATTGATTTTTCTCAGTATGTCTTCATTTAGCCACCAGTCTCTTGTAAGACTTGTGCTTAAACAGTTGTAATTGTCACTGAAATAATTGCACAGATTTTAGCACTGGATGTTCAAAGTGTAAAGCCAGGCTATAAAACAGTGCCCAGGCTCCTCTCTTCCATCTCCACCAAGCAAAATAATTCTTCTTCTGATCTTTCAGACAACTCTTCCACAACAGTAACTTCAGCAGCAGTAATGGCAGCACAGAAGACCTGTTCAGAGACAGTATAGACTCCTGTGATAATGATATCACCGAAAAGGTGAGAAGCTGTGTGCACTGTGATTGATGTACCCAGCAAGACCCTGCTGGAGACACACATGGACGGACAAAGCTCTCTTCGTGTTCATGCTTACCAGTGGTCTGAAGTAGCTCATTCAAAATGTCCCTCACGTTCCATTAATATTACGACTTTGCGTCACAAAAATGCAAGAATTGTGCAAGTATAGATCTATAGATTATGTTAGTACTTCTTTCCTGTGTATTTGCATTGATCACCTTCAAGGAAGATTCTGGGGAACTCAGAATTTCGCTGCTGGCTTTGCAGGGAAACGTGCCCACTTTAAAAAGGGTAGCATAGCTAAATGCCAGGTAGCAACAGGAAAGAGGCCTATGAAGAGAGATTCAAACTCTCAGTTCTTTTCCACTTCTCCTTCCAGGTGACGTACCTAGAAAAAAAGGTGACAGAACTGGAGAATGATAGCCTGACAAATGGTGACTTGAAGAGCAAACTGAAACAAGAGAACACACAGCTAGTTCATAGGTAAGAAAGCACAGAGCCAGTTCTCTTTGTCATGACAGATCGAAGGTAGAACAAAGTTGTAGAGAAGGAACATTTCTACCTGTAAAATACGACCAAGTCTTCTGCCTTAATGCTGAAAGATAAAATAAGGCTTCATCTGAGAAGTCCAAGTGAAATAGGGCTGCCTCGCTGAATTTTCAGCAAGCAGAGGTCTTCAGGGCAAGGTTCTTAGTACAGAGCAGTTACTGACTTGTAGGAGGGGTTACCACTGGTTTGGGTTTTTTTCTTGCATGTAGCAAGAACAGAAGCTTGGGTAATAGTCACAACTTCTTGAGACTGGGAATGAATGAATGAATAAAAGATTAACTGATGCTACTTAATTCTATGCTTATTGGGAAGATTAAATATCAAGAGAGATGTTGGGAGAGGTTAAATTCCAAGAGAGATTTCAAAGTAGAATGAAATAAAGGAATGGGGAGGGACGAGAGAGGCAGTGAAGATGCACACTTTATTATTTGAAAAGTACTTGGAAAGCTGTTACTGAAATGAGATCTGGTTTCCTTAGAGTTCATGAGCTGGAAGAACTATTGAAAGATCAAGAAACATCAGCAGAACAGACCCTGGAAGAAGAGATAAAGAGACACAGAGAAGCATACAGCAAGTATGAAAAAGAGAAGGGCACTGAAATTGAACTGCTAAATACAAGGTAACAAACACCTTGGTGCCACCCAGAACAAAGTACAAGTTCTTTTTGTTTTTACTTTGCACGTAAACGTAGGCTATTCACAACCAGATGGTGCACAGATGGTTACAGGTTAGTAGTTAGTTCTACAGAGTTGTAGTTGTGCAGTTGCATGTCTAATGCCCAAAAGCTTGGAGGATGCTTTACATTAATGCTTTAATCCACGTGGCCTATGTAGACGGCTTAGCTGGATATTTGGCATGGATTCAAGGAGGGAATTGTGGCCAGCTGTAGCAAACGCTTGTATCTGCATTCATTTCTTCCTACTTAATTCTTTTTAGATACCTGTTATTAGGAGCATAAGAATCAGAGGATGAAGTGTAGCATTTTTGGCCCTAAAACCAAACAAAAAGCATCCAATAGCTCATGGTAAAAAATGCTAAGATTAGAAAGATCTTCTTGTTTAGTCTTTCTATGAAGTGCAAGTGAAATGGCTTTTTAGAACGTGCCATTTTGCACGTCTGTGTTCTCGAAGAGGCATTCGCGTTAAGATTTTTGTTATTGACACAGGGTTCAACAACTGGAAGAAGAAAACGGTGAACTGAAAAGCACTGTCACACGACTGAAATCACAAACGGAGAGACTAGATGAGGTAACAAAGATCCTGAGTGCTTGAGCAATTTAACAGCAGCTTGATTTGTGTAAGAGCAAACTCATACGGCGACTGGCCCGGCTTCTTTAATTTGCCCTCCCTAAACAAAACTATTGATGGATTTGGAACATCGATCACCTGTAGAGGCAGGAATATCCTGAGACACGTGCCAGTTTATGACCAGCTGTGTCTGTAGTTTTGTGTTGTAAAACTGAAGATGGCTCATGCACTTGCCAACTAGCTATGAAGTTCCCCATTTATTCCAGGAAAGGCAACGCATGTCCGATAGATTGGAAGACACTAGTCTGCGACTGAAGGACGAGATGGATTTGTACAAGAGAATGATGGACAAGCTGCGGCAGAACAGAATGGAGTTTAACAAGGAGAGGGAAGCCACACAGGAGGTAGGTGAGAAAAGGGATGTGAGACCAGGCAATCACATCTCATCTGCATGGAAGCCCATCTGAAAAAGAATGGACAGACAGGATAAACACTGAAAATACAACATTCGGTGAATATATTACTGGATTGTGTTTCTAGGGCGGGGGGGGAGGACACACAGGGCAATGAATGCTGCAAGAATACCTAATAAATGGCAATCCCTGACCCAAAGGTTTTACAACATGGGCCCTAACATTTCCTTTACTATGTTTACAAGGGAAATTATGCCTTTCAGACATAAAGTGTAGAAATCGGAGCCACTTCCAGCTCTGAAGTGGTTTAGGAGACATGCACTTCCGTAGAAGAGCAAGTGGCTGTATTGTAGGATTATCCAGCCTGAACCAGACTCTCAGAGCACTTTTGTCAGAGTGCAGAGGTGCAGCACAGAGGCAGCTGCTGCCAGGGAGGTCTGGTTGTGCAGGGGCTGGAGAGACATGGCCTGCTTGCATGCCCACAGCTCATTGAAGACTTGCGGAAGGAACTGGAGCACTTGCAGCTGTACAAGTTAGAATGTGAGCGTCCTGGACGTGGGAGAACCTCTTCATCCAGTGTGAGTGAATTCAACGCCAAGACCAGAGAAGTGGAAATGGAGCATGAAATAAAACGGCTGAAGCAGGTGAGCGGGGAAGGACCTTTCAATCCATATGAAATGTTCAGGACTGCTTTGAAAAATGCCCACAGCTGCAACCCCCAGCACACTGCCTTTAGATTTTGTCCCCCCCCTTCTCACACAAGCACAAGGGCTCCATTACATCTGCCTAGGACTTCATTGCACGGGTGATGTGAATTGTGCGTGCAGGAAACACCTGTGATCCAGGCAGGGGGGACTTGTCACTGATGGCAAGAGAGTGGCTGTTAGCTTTTGGCCTTACCGTATCCAATCTACTTGTGATTTAAAAAAATCTATTTATATTTTAATGAAACCTTGCAGGAACAACTTAAAAGCAATGTGTTTTCATCCTCATATAGGAGAATCAGAAACTTCGTGACCAAAATGATGATCTTAATGGACAGATCCTAAGTCTTAGCCTTTATGAAGCTAAAAATCTCTTTGCAACGCAAACAAAAGCCCAGTCACTGGCTGCTGAAATTGATTCTGCATCAAGAGATGAGGTAATGTGCTTTTTTAATTAAGTACTACTTCCAAAAATATACATTTTTCAATGTAATTAACTGTCAAGGTTGAACTATCTGAAGCTGACAAGTGAACAACAGAAAAATCTGCTTTGCTAAGAGCTCAGGAGTGTTAGAAGATTGCCTTAAATCTAACAGTGGGGTTGGATGCTCCTTTTGATATAACTCATCCACATATCTCTCTCTAAAAACTGGAATAATTAGAATCTCAGTGAACTGTTTTACAGTGGATTTATTTTAACATCTTCTGTCTTACAGGGTATTGTGATAATATGACATTAATTTCATACAGAAATTATCATAACTAGTTACTTAAATTTTTACTTTCTGTTCCAGATGTAGTTCTAAGTTACCTCAGTAACAAGCTCTCACTTAGATCTAAATTTGAGTTATATATTCGCTGTAGGAGAGCTGAATTCTTGGAGGAAGCAGGTAGTGTGCAGGTAATAATGCAGTAATGATTTGGAGGATATTATTGGAGACCCACTGGTATGTGGGCTGAGACAAGCTGGTAGAGCTTTCTTTAAGAGATCATGAGATCAGGCCAATGGCTGTGTAAGAGCTCCCAGGGAAAAAGACAGGTTACTGTTGAAGGAGATTAAAAGGAATTGTTCGCCTTTTATCCTTTATTTCTTCCAGACAGAACTTTCCATTTCTTCTTCAAAAGCAGTCCTGAAACAGACCTTTTTACCCAGTCTGTACTTGAATGACCCTGTTAGCTTCTGGGCAGTCCCTTGAAGCGAAGGGCACGCTTGAGTTTCTTGCTGAACCAGAACACTGTGAAGAAAGGCTCTTTAATTGTTGAACTCTAATTAAGTAAAAGCGAATTGGGCTTTTGCTGTTGTCAAGAAAAATCTTTATTTCTCCTTCTGAATCTCATGACTCTGGCTTATGCAAGGAATACCCAGCACTCCCCCTCTAAAGGAGGAAATTGCCTTAAAAGTGTGGCTCAGGCTTAATAAACCTCACAGACCTTCATAGACTTTTCCCAATGGTCCATTTTTCCTGTATAATCAAAATGAAGATAAGAAACGGCAGATTCAGGATTGGACTTTTATGAAGGCTATTGAAAATGAGCACTCAAATCATGTTAGCTTTAGAAGTATCTAGGGCTCTGACGCTCCTGGGGCAGCTTTGTCAATTTGACATTAAACATGCGGAGTACAAAAAGCAAGCAGTCTTCATCTTTGGAGAGTTTGAGAGGTCAGTCACAGCTCAAAGGTCTAGTGAAACACGTGTTGAATATAGAACACAGAATATTCAGTGGGTTATTCTTGAGGAGTGTGTAGCTGTGTTACTTCGGGGTTTTTTTGGTTTTTGGTTTGTTTTTTGGGGTTTTTTTTTGAGAGAGTATGCACGTGATACAGCAGCAGCCCATATTGTTCTCAGAGGAAAACACTGGAATCCTTGTTCTGCTCAGGAGTGTTTCATGCCAAGTACTTTAGATTTCATTAGATATGAAAAAAAAAAAAACAAAGATCATTATGGAGCTTCTGCACTAAGATGAGGAAGTTCATCCATGGTGTAGATGCAGGATGGACTGGTGTGTTAGACTGGGAATTTGTTGCAAATGACCTGCCAAAAGATCCCTGCTGATGACTGTTCACCACCTTCCTTAACAGTAAAGATCTTTAACATACAGATCATTTCTAATACAGATACAGAGAGGACCTAGAGGTAGAACACCTACCACAAGCAGGCACTAGTCTCTCACCTGTCTGAATTTGATGCTATTCTGCAAATTAGTGAGAATATTTTAAGAGTAACTTTGAAATGTTGTGTTTTAGCTCATGGAAGCCCTTAAAGAACAGGAAGAGATAAATTACAGATTGCGACAGTATATGGACAAGATCATTTTGGCAATCCTAGATCACAACCCATCCATCTTGGAAATAAAGAATTGAAGAGAATACGAGAAGAAAAAGCAGCAACTGCCTGACATTTCCGCACATGCCACTGGATCTAAACAGCACTCTGATACTGTAAATTAATCTATAAATATATATATATACACTACGTGTGAGTGTGGGTGCGCGGGTGTGTTTTTATGATGTTTGGTACACTGTTATTTGTCACTGAATTGGCTTGGTTAGACTTTTTCCATGCACTTTCAATACCTGTGGTAGGATGGATACTGTATATTAATGTAATAACAATATAACTGGATCATGCTGTTTTAGATACTGGACAAAATGACTCTACCTCTAGTTGTAAAGGTAAAAAAGGCAATGGAAACATATGGATGTGGCCCTAACTTTAGGAGCAAGAATTGTACTTTCGTTCTTCCAGGAATTTGGGTACCACATACCAATTAACATACCCAGGTTCAGTTCCTGACTGGTGCTGACTGTGTAATTTCCTATTTGATTTAGTTTTAGTACTTAAACCACACATTGGAGAAAAAAATAAACAAACTTTGGGGAAAAGGAAAGACACAAAGCAAAAGGGAAGAAGAGGAAGATATTGCAGAATGTTGCTATTTGTGAAAAATCACCATCCATCTGTTTGCCACTGTCAGCACAAAGTGCGTTTTGTGTAAGATCACCTTGGAGCCTGCTTTGGGATGCTCTGAGCCAGCCTGCTCTTTAGCGTGTGTGCGCATGTGTGTTTTTATGCCAGGGTCCTTGTAGCATTGAGGCTAAGAAGCTCATCAGATCTGTTCCCCTATTTTCAGGGGGTTATCATGAGCCATTAAGATGAATTCTGGGATCCTGCCCCTTCCCATCACCCTTAATGATTTCACTGAAGGAACACATTCCAGTTCTTACAAAAGAAGAAAAGTTTAAAAAAAAAAAAAAAAAAAAAAAAAGGAAACCGACAACAACAACAAACCTGCATGAAATAACTCACTTCAGAGGGAGGAGGAGTTGAGTTGCTTTCCCACCCCAGATACGCTGCATTCCTTTGATCCCGTGTTTTGTGGGTAAGCTGTGGAAAGGACCAGACGGGTCTTAACACAGGTGGAGAAAAGTCTGATGTGCAGTGACTTTTACCTATAGGGCAGTAAAAAGGAAAAAGAGCTTGGTCTTGGTCTTGCAGAAAGTGCCCATCCAGACTAAGTACACACACGCATCTCTAAAGCTCTGAATGGGGAGCACATCCTGATTTACATGAGCAGTCATGCAGGTGCTTAACTTTAACTGTGTGCTGGGACTGCCTCTGTAAGTCACTGGGACAGAACATCAAAGTTGAGTGTATGCTTAAATGCTGCCTTAAAGAGGGATGGACTTTAACATGTGCCTGTGTTCTCCTGAGCTGGGTCTGTTTACTGTAGGCCTAGGACCTTTTTTAATTAATAATGTAGCTTATATGAAGAGCTTATGGAATTGTTTGGATAGTTGAATGCTTAAAAAAAAAATTTTATTCCATGCACCTTTTTTAAAGTAAAAATTTCCCTTTTGATTCACACCAACTGGCACAGAAAAATAGGCCCAACTATCTGGCTTTTCCCAATGCATAGAGATATCTCCTCTGTAGAATACACTCCCCAGGAGAACATTACAGTAGCAGTGACTGTGCTTTTCTGTGTATTTCTTGCTGTTGGCAGTGTCTTGCCCCTAGTATTCTCTTGATGTATCTTGGTGTGTATATGTGATGCATTTTTCCTGAATTTGAATACATAAAACATGTATTCAGTTATGGATGTAAATATATATATATTTTTCTGCAACCTCTGTGCTCTTGCCTTCAGTGAGGGGAAGAAGGGGGAAATACTGGAACCAGACTTTCTTGAAGGCAAGAAAATAAAACAAATTTGCTTCTATGTACCTGCATTAGGCAGGTGTAAACTTAACTGGAAAGTGAAAGGGACCAGAGGAATAACTATGGGATACAACACTCCAGTGCACAGGGATGTCTGTAGGACTTCAGTGCTCTGGGAGGAACGGTACAGTCACGTTCAAACAGCGTTATCTCAGGGCTGGTTTCCTGAGGCCCTTCTAGGACAGTATGGAGGAAGGGATTTACAAACTACTCCTTTGCCACCTGGGGATGATGTAAAATGTCCTGTGCTAAATTGCAGCAGCTTCTATTTGTAGAGAGGCAGGTGGAACACCATGGGCACCCCATGCGTGCACCTTTCCCACCTGCCGCTGCTTCTGGATGTGCCACCCAGAAGGTAGGAGAAGAACAGTTCCACCAGCTTGGTGCTGCCTACAGCTCCCTGTCTGCAGGACTCTTCACCTGCACTTCAGTGATGGCGCACCCCTCTGTGTGGAGCTGTCTGCAGGTTGTGCCAAGGACTTTGCACTTTTAATAGGTCCCGGAGAACTGTTTCAGGTTGTAAGGTGGCTGTTGCTAACCTGCAGGGCTGGGTGAGGCAGCAGCCCTGCTACTGGAGCTGACTGTTCGGTAAGTTAACGCTTCTGTCCTGCTCTCATGCAGTGGATTTAAATAGGGGTGAAGCTGTTGCAGGTCAGACTGGTGACTGAATGTTTTACCTTAAAAATATTTAAGTAAACTGCAATGACCTTCAAAATTTTTATAATCTAAAACCTGTTGCCATTAGAGTAGAAGATCAGCAAATGTTGAGGACTATTCCACTGAAAATTATGCTGAGTGCTTGGGAAGCAGAGAGCCTGGCTTAGCACACAGAGCCCCTGGATGTGAACAGAGAAGATACGATTGTAGAGACAGACAAGTTTTTGTTCAGGTAATTATATGTAAGAGGTGAATAATGACTAATAGGGACAAATAGTAACTAAATCTGCCTGAAATCCTGACAGCAGTGTTCTAGCCAAGGGTATCCAGCAGTAGATTTTCTGAAGACTTGCAGGACTTACTGTTTAGCTCTGTACCCAAGAGCTTTAGCATTTAGAAGCTTCCTTGCTCCAGTGTTTGCATTTTATGAGTTGTCTTACCACCATATTGGTGGTGTCTGTAGCTTTGCTTTATTGCATAAAGGAGTTACAATTCTGCTCCTGTGAGGTTCTCAGCATGGTACTGCTGTTGTTGTTCAAAGACATCTCCGGATACTGACAAAGTTTGACACGTAATGTGAGAGGCATTTCTCTGGCAGATACATTTTCCTCTAAAAACACTAATTAACAATTGCATTCTTAGGCTAACTACAGTAACTGCAGATTTAGACCAACTTGTCTTGCAATCCAAACCTTGGAGAACCTTCTACCCCAGAAAAGAGTTCGTCCTGTTTTATGACTCACAGGTAACTTGGTAATGAGGGATCACTTGATGGGTCACTGGGGGAGGGAGGAGAATAATCTGATACTGACATTGCAGACAGTGCATATTTTGATCACAACACTTTGGCAGAACAGACAGGAGATATGGTAGATAGGGAGGCACCAGTTTCAGTGTCTGTTCTCTTAATTTTACTCCTTTACTGTGGGCTCCCTTTGTGCTCACAGGCCAGCTGGGGAAGTACAGTCTGCCTCTGTGTCAGGGTTACTGGTGGGACAATGGCCTCACTTCCCTGGGTAAATAACTTCGAGCACAGAAATGTGGTATCATCTCATTCTAGCAATACTTAAATGCAGTAAAGCTTTTTGTGTTGAAACCACACGTCTTGTTTAATGTTCAGAGATGCAAACACAACCCAAAGTAACTGTATCTTGATCTGCTCCTTAGTTCATTCTGCTGTAGATTCTGCAAAGCTAAGTGATATTCTGGTCAAACCAGTTGCAAACCACTGTGGGTATTTTTGTACAGTGAAAAAAAAATGTCTTGCTTCTGGCTAGAAGCTGTCCTGTGTCAGGCTAATCCCACACACAAGCTACTGCAGAAAAAATACCTCTCTTAAAACTTGCACTTAGATGAGCACCTGAAATGTAGTCTCTCAAGAGCTTTTCTGTACTGGCTGCTTCCCTCCAGATGTCAGTCTTCAGCTGCTGCCTAGTCCTGGTTTCAAAGTGTGATGCTGATTCCACACTAGTTTGACATCTAAAGAGTATTTTTCAGCTTTTGACTCAAGCTGTTTGAGAATGTCATGTTTTGAAGTGCAACAATGACAAACTGTAACCGTCCCATCTATTTTTTCAGGAGTTTTTAAGATGCAAGTTTGTAGCAAGTCTCGAAAGAAAAAAAAGTCCAATACACTTTTGCTGCCAACTTCCCTTTTCTGGTCTTGGGAGAAACTCAGATGTTTCTCAGGCAGCTCTGTAGCAAGTTGAATGCAGTGTTATTAATTCTCAAAGATGTGTGTATCAACAAATATTTTGCTGTCTGAACACAGCAATGGTCCGTTTACTTTGGTAGAACTGCTCTACTCTCCAGAGAGGAGCTTGGCCTACAGTATCTAAGCTCCCTAATCCGGTTGGTAATTGAGGGCTTGGAAGCTGATACATAAACATAGGTTGTGGCCTGTTACATTAGTCACTGTTAGTGGTCTCTGCATCATAGTGCTGACATGGGATGAACCTAAGAACTAGAATTTACAAAGAAATTAATACTTTTTTTTTTTTCTTTAATGGCAGTGAACATACAGTGGTTTCCTCTTAAAACAAATACTGTATGTTGTGGTCTGAGGGATTTTTTCCAAGGAAGGAAGGAAGTAGCAGCTGATCAAACACTTGCCAAATCAGTGGCTTGGCTTATATTGATTGAAGTGAAAACTTGACTCAAACTTTAATTGAGCAGTCTCTGGATTGGTTCTGGTGTAAGTAGCAATGCTCATATTCTCATCATGTCATTTGAGACCCAAGAAACATTGTCAAGAAGGCCTGAAGGTGATGTAACACAGCTGATTTTGAAGGATCTACTTCAACAGTTGCATTTTGTTCCTTTGCAGCATCCTCGAGGCTGTTTTCTCAGTATTTTTCAATTCAAACTGTTGATCCTAGGAGCAGTTTGCTGTTGGAGCATGGGGCATGTATGGGTTTCTTATTTAACAAAATTCTGCATGTACCTTTAGTTTGATAGGGATTGCAGTAGGTGTCTGATCTAAGTCCTGTAATCCTGCACTGGGAGTTGCTCTGATGTGCAAGGGAGTAATTTCTTTGTGGGATTCTTCCCTGGTATATCTTCTGTTGACATTTACACTCTTGGTCTTGTCTCCAGCCACTGTGCCTGCTCTCAGAGTGTCTGTGTGCTTTGAGGCAGCCACTTTGAGCAGATGAGAGGGACAAACACGATATTCTTGGCTTCAGTACGTCTTTAGCTACTGAGACAAAGAATTTTAACCTCGGCTTTATGCCAGGCCAGTCCTGTCCATGCCTGAAAACAGGTTGCGTTTTACCTACGCAAAATGTTGTAGCTGATTCTCATGACGTGCAAGCACGTGGGGTGAATAAGCCTGAAGTCCATCCAGGTAAGGGATTACTGGGTTGTCCCCACGAGTTTTGCCTTGATTCTGTACGGCTGTCCAATTGCTTACTGTGCTGGCACACTCTGGTTGCAAGACACAGCCCTCCCAGCTTTGCCTCGCCAGCGAACCTCACAGATGAGGACAGCAGCCCGTTAAGATAGAAACGTCTGCAGCTACGGTCACTGTACCATAGTGTGCCACAGTGTGGAGCCAGCTGACAGCACTACATTGTGTTCCTTAGACTTTGGGGGTTTTTAGCTTACGGACTTACGTCTCAAAAGTTTTGTTCAGCTCTATTCAAACATACAGAGATTACCTTTCACTTAAACTTTAAACATAATGAAAACATAAAATAACAAACGCAGACTTCTATGGTATAGTTTGGATACCTCCCCCTAGAATCTGTATTTCGTTTTTACGTACGTGTCGTCAGTGAGGCAGCTGTGACGTCTGAGCTGTCAGCATTCGCACCCCCATGCTCAGCAGAGTGACATTTACCCTGGCAAACCCCCGAAAGCTCGTTGTGCCCTGGCAAAGGGGCCGGGGTGGTGGTTCTGGCAGACAGGCACTTGGTGCAGACGGTGAGGGGTGCAGGAGGGCTGCAGTCACTCGTCCACCCAGGCAGTCAGAGCAGTGATCTTCTCACACTACCCAACAATAGCCCTGGTTCATTTGATACTTTATCCACAGCTAAATTGTTCTGCCTTTGGAGGAAGGAGGTCAGAAGGGGAACCAAGGATTGCTACAGAGCAGTAAATGTTGCACTGATGGTATGTTTAAATACTGAGATATTTTGAGAATTACTGTAAAATCAATTGTGGGAGCCATTTGTTTTGCTTTGTTGCACAGACTGTACTGATATTTTTTGCATGGTTACATATTTTAGTACTTGTGCCTTTTACTTCTCTGTTGTGAGGACACATTTTCACATTTTATCTCCTTTTTTGGGCACTTTATATACACTTTATTCATTTGATCTTCATCTCCTGGTTTTCATGTAATGTACATGTGTATATATAAAATAGATCAGATTTGTATTCATGTGCCTCTGAGATGTAAAAAATACTCATTTTGTACAGGTTTTTTTAGAAGCACTCGGTCATGGTCTAAATTACGTAGCAAATGAAATTTAACATAATTAGCAGTTGTAATCTTTTAGAAACGTTGCGTCAGATGGCTGGTCTCTTTTGTAAGGCAATGTCACACACAAACTTCCTGGATTTATTGTTCTATTGCTCTGTCATTTTGAGACAAATTCTATCTACTTGTTGGTTTCATTTAATTCAAAATAATAAAACACCTACCTAAATGTTACGCTCCTGACTTGACAATTATAGTTTACTCACACTAAAGCAATTTTCCTTCTTTTTATGCTTGAAATGGACACCAGGTCAAAATCTGATTTGAACGTGTTGCCCATTTCAGGTTAACTTCACTGCTGGGATTATTTTTGTTGGAGTGGGCAAGTGATTTACTTTGCTCATTGAAATGGAAGGAGAAAGAACATTAGCAATTCATAGACTCACCTTCTTAGAGAGGATAAAATGTTTTAGATGACTACTTCTGTTCCCTCCCTGGTTTCTGTGGCAGCTTTTTGTAAGGACAGACCCCAGACGTGGGTGACCGGAGATGTTCCTCTTGCATATCTAAGGACTGGGTGTCTCGCTTTTCACATTTTGGCAACTGCCGAATAAACTCCTTCCCCTGGGGTTTGTAACCCAGCACTCGCTGCAGCGTTTGGGAAGCTAAATAGATGCCTTGTGAGACTGGGTCATCTGTAACTCTGGCAACCAGGGACCTGGTCCTAGAAGTGTCCTTCCCTCCCACCAACCTCTTCATGAGCTGGTGCTTTCATTTCTTGAGTGTTGACCCCCTCATCTGGTGAGATGCTTGAATTGTTCCCTCTCTCTCGTGGTTTATCAATATCTCACCAGTCCCTGGACACAGTGAGGTAATAAACGGTGGTGAGTCACAAGAAGGAAATTACCAATATCCCTTAAATCTCCCCAAACAAAGTTTTGATCTATAAAATAATAGGTTCCATTCTTATGGAGCAGGTTTTTTTAAACAGAATTTGGCACCCACTTGACAGACTATAAAGCTGCCTTAGAAGCAAGAAGGTGGGTTTAATTTTTACTTCAAATGCTGCTTGGTATGAAAATGAGCAAAGTCCACTTGAAATTTAACAAATGAAAAAAGCAGCCAGCAATAGTGGCCTATGACTATTTTAAATCTCATTCTGTAATTTACACCACCAGTGAAGTGATTGATGTCAGTACTGTCACAATGTGCCATTACACTATTTTCTCTGTATTTTCTTGAAATACTTTCTGGGGACAATAAATCTGTCCTCAGTCATGTGGATCCTTTCAGGTAGCTGTAATGTACAATCAGAGATGTAAATAAATTACTTGTTTTCCCTGCATGACTAAAACGTTGTCTGTAGTGGGTGACTGATTCCATGTCCCTCCTTACTCTGCACCCTGGCACACGCTGTGTGTACCCATCTCCCTTCTGTACTTCATTTAAAGAAGGGCTGCACAGTTCTGCTCTCCCCTGCCCACTCATCCCTTCATTATCTTGGGATGAGTTACACGGATATCACTAGGGAATGAGGTTTTTCTCAGTATGTGCCTTATCTGACAGCACAACTATGTTAAATTTCCAAGAGCTTTACTGGGGTACCTAAAGCCGACTGAAGTTTCGCGGGACCGACCTGTTAACCTCTCCACTCACTGCACTCCCAGCTGGTTGGAGCTCCAGCTGTGAGCTGTTTGCAGGATTTTGAGCCAGCTTTTTAATCTGATTTTAATCTGATTTAAATATAATTATTTACTGACCCGTGTGGCTAACGAGCGTGTGCTCTGACTCCTGCCCTGGGAGCAGCGAGCTGCCGTGCAGAGGGTAGAGCCTGAAGGCAACGTCCTCGGGGTGGGGGGGCGTCTGGCACTGGTGCACAGTCCGACCCTGCATGGCCGGCACTGAGCACCCCAGAGCACTGGAGAGAGGAGGTTCCCAGTTAACTTAAAGGCAACAACTTTCCCCCTGCTCACCTGTACCGCGGCGATGCCTGAGGGAAAGCTCTGCTGCCATGGGCAGCGGCGGGAAACCCGGGGCAGCGTCTGGGAGCTGGGTACCACCGCTGGTGAGGAGAGCGGAAGCAGCGACCCGCCCCTCAGCCCGGTGCGAGCTCGCGCCGGAACTCACAGAGGCTCGATCCCCAGCGGAGCGGGCTCGGTGTGCGGCGGGAAGACGAGGACACCTCGGTTCCTGTGGCCCAGCCCTCTGAGGTAATTTTTTTTTTTTTTTTTTTTTTTTAAATCTTCTGTTTGAGCTGCCAGACCCACTGGCCTCTTTTCTGGTCTTTATTTCAGAGTAAAAAACCAACCTAATAAGTACTGCTTAGGTTCAAGGCTACTTTTTACAACGGTCTGGAGTGAGGGGAGGGCACTGTGGGCACGGTCACCTCAGGGGCACCTGGCCCCGGGGCTGCTGTCTGTGGGCACCGTTGCTGAAAAAAAGGGGCCATTAGTTTGGGAAAATGCTACTGATAGAGGGGCCACAGGCAGCCTACAGAGGTACCGGGTGCTCCTTACTGGGTAAAATGGTGCCTTTCTGTGGTGTGTTGAGGAGACTCCTGGGCAGAAGCATCTCCCCAAGCAGCTCTGTGTTATCCTGGGAACACCAACAAAACCCACCTTGACATGGCTGCAGGGTGTGGATGGCTCACAGCTGAGTTCAGTGGGTTTAAAGTGCTAAACCACTTCATCAGAAAGACACAGTTTGGTCCCCAAATCTCAGCAGCTCAGGCTAACAGGATGTACTACTGACCTACTTCCAGATCAATGACTCACTGGTATGCAAGAAAGACACACTGGGAAGTAAATCAGCTGTTACGCTGGGGATAGGAACACATCAACACTGCGTACATCACAAACTCTGTAATAATTTCTATCAAATGATGCTGTTCTTGGGTGATTTTGCAACCAGGAATTAAAGCTCAGGACTCCTTGGGAGGTGATTGTTATTTCACTCTTACCTTCATGAGAGAGAGGGAGGAGAGAAAGAAGGCTTGAAGCCAGACAGAGGTTAAACGAGGCAGTAGCAGAGTAGGATATAGATTGCAGGAGTTCTGATTCCTGAAAACTTTGGATGGTGGCAAGGAGAGACATTACAAAGAGAAAATGCATCTCATGTGAGCGCTGAGTGAGTACACCAGCCAACTGCTGTAGTCTGGCAGCAGGTTTTGATCTGCTTGTGTTGTCTTCACAGACAGGTCCTGTTCATCATAGCAGTCTCAGAGGTGTGACTTTGATGCTTTCCCTTGCTTGGTTTCATGTTATTGATGGCCCATGCTACAGTGTTTTCTCAGATCTCTGATGGTAGGCAGGGGTCTGAGATGTGTTACTCCACTCTAAATGTCTTTTGACCTACATAATGCAGCAAGGACTCTCCAGCTTGCATAACTCAAGAGTAAGTTCTGTCCTTGGAGTCAGATGCTTTTTGGATACAAAAATAGGGGTTAGAGCATGTGATCAGTAAACTGAAGATTGTCGCATATGTATAACCAAAACTATGTGGGTTAATGGTGATTTTGAAACAAGTTTGCAGTGATAATGTGCAAGAGTGTCTTCTGGCATCATGCTTAAGCCCTTGCACCAAGATCTTTGTGCCTTTGCCTGCTGTACAGACAACGTACTTAATATTTTGATGCAGTTGCATGTAACTCTTTCTGAAGACAGAAGTGCAGATAACAGGGCTCTGTCACCAAATGAGGTAGATGGACTGTAGCTGCCAAAAGGCTGTGTTCACCCTTTCCCTGTTGTACTGTCACACTGCAAACTGCCGTTGTGTTCCGTGAAACATGGTCTTGGTCACTGTGTGACTTCTTTTGATGTGCTCAGGCTTTTATTTAAAGCCTGAACAGTCACTGGGCAGGACTGCTCTGAGCCCTTCAGTCATCCTCCAGTCAGTCTGAACACTTTTGTCCTTTGTGACAGAGAAATAATCCCCGACCAAGCCTGTCCCTGGGCCACATCAGTCAAAGCCTGGCCTAAGGAGCTGAGCTCTGTCTGTGCAAAGCAGTCAGTGAGGGTGAGGGGAGTTGCACTGAGGAGAAGCAGTAGTAGAAGCGTTTGCTTTCATTCGTGGAAATAACCGCATAAGAGCAGGTTAAAGGTGCAGCCTGGAAGCCCCCGCTCAGTGGCCTCAGCACGGGGGAGCGTCCGGGGCCGGGTGGGGTGCTGGATGAAGCCGGGACCCGGCGGTGGGTGCAGGCGAGGTTTCCCCCCGCCGGTGTCTTCGCATGGCTGCTGCTGGAGCTGGGGGAAGGGGGGGAGGAGAAGCGCTGCCATGTGCAGCTGGATGTGATTAAACGTCGGCCACCTGAAATGCAAAGTC
>JAAGNO010007332.1:0-51689 GCA_033439905.1 Ceryle rudis
CCCCCGCGCCGCCCTCTCCGCGGCCGCGCCGCCGGCCGGGCGGGTCGGCCGCGCCCGCCGCGGCGGGGGGGGCGGGGGGGGGGGGGGGGGGGGGGGGGGGGGGGGGGGGGGGGGGACGAGACGACAAAAAATCAAATCCTTATTTTTCCTTGGTTTCTGGTGCATCCTATAAAAGTAGGGACGATTATAACTTGCCTGCAACATATTTAATGAATCACAACAAGCAGCTGACAGGTCACTTCAGCAGAGGAAAGATCTAATTTGCAATGGCCATTTGAAGAGGGAGCATTTTCAGGTAATCATAAGTTACATAATTACATGATTAACGCCCTAGTTTGTAGGTAGTCAAAACCTACATTGAATAACTCCTTTAATCCAACTCTTTAATGTTGAGTTATAACCCCACATTCAGATAAGAGTTTCTCTCTATTGCCTAACTGGTGATGTACACTCTGGGAATCTCTGGACTGGCAGTAAAGCAACAGGCACTATCTAGAGGCGATACAGTGAATTTGAGGGCACCTGTATGTTGTAGCAGCCAACTTAGGTGACTTTCTAAATGGTTAAACAATAATTGGAATTTACAGGACTTGAATGTTCCTGAGGACTGAGAAGAAAGGGGGGAGGGGAATTCACACAGTCATAAAAGAAGCACTCAGAGTAGGCAGGTTGGTATAAGCAACCTAGGAAAGACAATACAAGAACCAGAGCATGTTCACTTCACTTAAGATAGCAGCTGTGTATTCTGATGGTTGGTTTCCTACCTGTAACATGTGCACACATTCATGTCCCTCAGCTACAGATTACAAATGTATTAGTCCAGTTACTTTATCTGGTATGGTTTATGAAATTGTAAGGACTTCCTTTCTCTGGTACACTTTGGGAATTTTGCAGACTTTCAGTGCTCCTACTCAGGTCAGCCATGCAACCAGATGATTAAGCTAAATTCCCTTAAAAGAAAATCTTTATTTAATACTTAAACAAAACCATCAAGCTCTTAGACATTAAAGTGTTATTTAATGACCATTATGGCAGTATGAGAGCCAGATGCAAGCTGCTGTGTACTGTCCAAGCTCAGCTTCCCTGGACTATGTCTGCATGACATACTCTCCCAGAAACAAGTCCAACAGCATGGATTAGCTGGATAGAGACACAAAACCAGCCTTATGCTACATCAGACACTAAATTGCATCAGCTGCTCATTGCATCAAACTGCAGTAGCTCTCAAGAGCTGCTTTTCGGCTCTGTCTCTTCCCAGTGAAGCCACTGGACATCTTGCTAAGTAGCAAATGGGAAAAGGCCTTAGACCATACATACACTGTATGGCAGCAAAGTCCATACAGAATATGCACAAAGGAAGAATAATTGAACTTTTTCCAGAAAGCAGCAGTCTCAGGGTTAGAAAGCAATGTCTGTTTACTAGTTAGCCAATAAAATAATTTAGGAGTAATAAAGAACAAACACCCATTCTCTCAGGAAAACCTTTATGAATCAATAATGTATGGATGTGCCAAGATTTTCATTCAGTGAGTGCTAATTACTGAAAAAACCACAGAAGCAAGTAGGCAGACTGCTCTCAGAGGGACACCTGAAAAGCTCTCCTCTAATCACTGCACTGCATCAGAGAAGCAGAGTGGGAAAAATTCAAGCAAATCCCTACTGGATTCTTAAAGGAAACTCTAATCCGATCCTACTGTCTACTGAAAAATTCCCATCATGTAAGTTTCCTCCAGGATCTGAGCTGAGCCAAGTGTAAATGAAACCTTGAACTTATGCCCAGCATGATCATCAAGAATTGAAACTTTTGAATTAGGACAATATAAAAGTTGCCAATAAAAATTTCTTTACTGCAATCCCTGTTCTGATGCATAAATCTTGGCCCACTTCTCTTCCAGCGCCGCTCAAACCTGGGCTATGCCAAATCTCTGGGGAGACCCCATTCGCAGTATTTCTGACACAAGCCATGGAGCAGTTGAAATTACAAAAGACAGTTCTCGTGACAATCTCAGATCAAAGAAACCCACCTCCATTTGCATGAACTTTTAGATAAACATCCAAAAAAAGTTTAAAGTTCACTGAGGGACTGACCATCTTCTGCAGTCATACGAATTCTGTATTTGCCGTTTTGTCTTTATGGGTGCTAAGGTCTTTGGGGGGGGACCAAGACTTCCTATGCATTAGTAAAATGCCAGTAACATCAGCCTCTGGTTCTAAATGGAGCCTGTGTGCCTTGCCACAGTATAAATAAAATTCATAACCCATCCAGCTCTAACGCATAACTTCATGGTGACCTTCCCCTCATCTAGTCATGCTACTCCAGGTTATTGAAATCAAGTTTATTGAGGTTTAATGTGTGAAAGTGAATCATACATGGTACATCCAAGTGATCAGAGTCTAGGAAACAAGACACATAATCTGGTCATATCTGAACAAAATTGAAAGCACCCACCAGATGTTCTCCATTCAATTACCTGCTACCTTCTTGGAGACTTAGACCCCAAGTACTCCCAGAGACATGATCACAGCACAGAAAGGTCATAGGAGAAATACACTTTTGCTTTGACATCTTATGTCAGGTAAAAGATATAAAAAGAACTAAAAATCCCATGGTGACAAGCTAGGTTTGGGCATCCTAACTAAGAGCTCAAAAATCTCACTCTTTCCCTTGTATTAAAGTGAGCAGCTTCACAAAGACTCAAACCATAGATTATCTTCTGGGTTATTGTGATGTGACTATGAAGCTTTCTCGTCACTCTGCCAGCGGGGTGGGGGGTGCTTTCTGAATCAGGCCCTTATCATTTATACCACATTACAATCCAAAAAAGAAAAATTACTTGCTCCAGATTTGATAGAATAAAGCATCTTGAGATGCTATAGAAGTTTCCAGTTTTCAATAAAGACATTAAATCTAAGCTTCAAAAAAAAGGGAATAATTACATCATTTTTTGCTTTGAATTCTAATGTTAAAAGTGTCAATTTATAAAACTAGGTGAACATCCACAATTCCTAAGCAGACTGCAGCTAATTAGACCCCTTTTGATCTTTTATTTTGCCAAGAAGCTTATTTAACAACTTTACACAAAACTCAAGGTTTTGACACAGCAGTGGACTGGGGGAGGGGGGGGAAGATCACAGCAAAGAAGAACTTTCTCTGCTGCTTGCTACGGTAGGAGGCTCATCCTTTCCACAAGCACACATGCTGTCAGCAAACCTGGGACATTCTTTTCTAGTGATGAGAACAACTTCCTCTTATTTGAGCTGTCTAGATGGAGACATGATAGACAACAAAATATTAAAAACTAAATCAAAGCACAAGTAGAGTTGTTACTAATGCTTTACATACACAATTTGTGTTAATGAATTACCGTTTAGGTGAAAAATGACAACACGGAAGACTAAACACAATGTATCCATGCCTTTAACTACCACAACAAGTAAACTGGGCACTAGTTTTGAAGACTGCTACAAAGCAACTGTGCAGTGCAGAGAGAAGAGGGCACAGCAGTTTTCCTACCTGAGCAGCATCCACTTGCCTTGCAGAGGGCTGTCCAATGAGTTTGATGGGAATAGGACAGGCAAAACTGGTCAGAGAAGCAGACCCCATACCGTGCTATACTGCACCAAAATAAATCTTTGAGCTGACTCCATCTTGGGGCAGTGGAAGGAACTGAACACTTTCTCCAGGTCCCTTCCAGCCTTCTTTCCCATGAAGGACTGACATTAATGTCATCTGTGTGGGACAGATGACACAGAAGCCACTGGGCCTTTGGCACTTGACATTTCTGTGACCACATCATGACATCTCTCTCCTTTCTGTAACAGGAGAGACAGACCTCCATGTCTCCCAGGATCTCACCACAGCAGTGAAGTGAGGATTGTTAAGGGCAAAAAGTTCCTTGCTCTGTCCTGAAAAGAAACAATATTATCAGACCTGAAGGACCGAGGTCATTGGGCTCATGCAGACAGACCCTGAGAACCAGGGAGCCAGACTGATACAAGAATGAATAATCACAGCCTGGGAAAACAGTGATTTATTTCTGGATCTGGAAGATTGTGTTTGTCCTGTATCATTGCTTCATCCCTTGTAATAAAGCATAGAGGACTTTATTAACTGCTATGCAGCAAAGGGGACGGTACCATTGCACGCAATCTGAAAGGGAACACCTTCAGCAGCCTTTGGACTTACTGCAACCGTGGATGGGCAGGAATAGCATGGGGTTGGGTCTTGCCCCAGCCAGTGGGAAACACCTAGAAACTTATCCTGTGTAGACTGGCTTTTAGATCATTTGGCAAAGGAGACAGTACTGTCAGATAGGGGGTTGTGGCCCATTACACCAAGTAACATCTAGGGTCAGCCATAACTACATGAAGGTCAGGTGTGTGCTGCTGGATGGTTGCCTGGCACATGTAAGACCTCCATGTTTGTCCACAGAGAAAGGAGAAGACCCATATCCTTCTGCTGGAAGGCAGCAGGAAGACTAGCACACAGGATATTCTAAAACCCTTCAAGCCCCTGAGAAAAAGTGGCACAGGTAGATGTCTCTGCAATATTTGACAGAGGGTGACAGTTTTATAGCATCCATCTACCTTGCAGTATCCCTCCCACTCCCCTCAGGTGAGGGACAGCCCTGAAAGCAGGAAGCTAGCCTAGGAAGCAGGGCATGGAGAAGGAAGAGCGACAGAGTAAGGAAGACAGGGCATGAAGAGAATGAGGTGCTCCAAATAGCATAGCTGCATCTACAATAACAGGCTCCTGTCTGCAAGCAGTTCCCATCAAACAGGAAGCTGGATAGATTTGAAACAGCTATAACCATCTGGATTTACTGATTCAGCTGTGTTAATCTAACAGTAATAAACCTGGGGCCTGGTCTAAACCTCAGTCTAATGCTTGTAACAGCCCTTCAATCCTTCCCTGTCACCACTTAGCTATCTTCAGTCTTGAGGTAGGAAAGTCTGAGTTTACCTGATAACTGAGTTTATCTAAGAACCCTTGTTCAAGAAGGAATAGACATGCTGATGACAGCTCTCAGCCCCCACTGAGCTGTTACAGCCTCCCCACATCCATTCTGTGCAACGACCTACCCACCCAGAGGACCCCAGCCACAGCCCTCAGCTGTGCTCTGACTCTCCCGCCCCGCACTCACAACTACTAAGAAAGCTTAATCCATTGCCTTTAATTTCTTGAAAAATTTGTCTTCCTCACCCAGATCAGAGGCCGTCTGGCTTGCAACTTCACTTCCTTTCCTCCTCACTGTCTTCCAGGTCTGTCAGCTGAATGGGGTTTCAGTAGAGGATGGGAAGAAGGAAGTGATCACAGTCAGTACCTACAACAACAGCATCAGAGCTATTTCACCCCTCATGCTGTGCATCACAGTATTAATGATTTCAGAGAAAACCATTTGCAAGCCTAAAAGCTTAATGTAGCAACAAAAATCAATAGTCTGCTCAAGAAAATCCCCTGATGCTGGAGACTTTAAAGCATCATTCAGGTAGGCAGCACTGGGGCACTCCCTCTGGTAATGGTGGCCCAGCAGACCATTAGAGACAGGAGGCTGCTTTAATTTATTCTCTTTGTCATTCTAATATAGATCTTCCCTTTTCAAATGGTGTTTGTACCTTTATGCTGCAGTCTGGGTTCATAAATAGAACAAGTCCTAAAATCTAGGATCAATATATCTCACACTGCCTTTCAGATGGGAGGCAGAGAGAGCACAGCAAAAAGGAGAGGGCCAAATGCTCTGTTGTCATAAACAGCAAGTTCCTTGACACTGCAGTTTTACCATTTAAAACATAAGCCCAAATATGTACTCAAAGCTAGTTAACTAAATAGAGGAAAAGAAAAAAGAGGGGGAAAAAAAAAGGACCAAAAAAAAAAGACAGACTAGTAACGCTTGCATCCTCAGAGTAGCTCTCTGCAAATAAATTCAAGTCTTTTCCAAATGTTGATAATTTATGATGCATGGTTACTAATAATACTGGTAAACAGTAGTGTTCTGATGCAAAAACTGAGCAGGGGAGGCTGAGCTACCTAAGGTGACAAGCCAGAGAGAGGAGATGGCTCACCTGCTTGCTGCCCGTGTTGCCTTTGGCACAGATACATCCTCCTCCTCCTTTCCCAACACTCTGTGCTATCCAGACACCTGCAAATTATAAGTAATTTAACTGGCTCCTTTTGCCTGCAAAGGCAAATGCTGTTTTAAGGTACAAAAAAAAGTTCTGTGAATCCATGAAAATGCTGATCCCTGGTTTCAGAAGAAAACTTCAAATGCTGAGAGTCTGGTCTGTCTCTCTCTAAAAAAGGATTATTCCCAAGGTTTGCTTGTCTGTTTTTGCATGCCAGACTCCTGCCCTCTGAGCAGAGGTGGAGCATAGGAAGGCATTTCCCTGCCTTGGCCACAGTGGGTTTGAAAAACCTTCCTAAAGGAAGCAAGCTTAATAAACAACAGCAAACAGTCCAACAGGCCTCCTCCTTGGCTTCCAATAAACAAGAAGGAGCAGGAAGTGGATAGAAAAAACACCACCACCTCCAAAAAAAAAAAAAAAACCAAACCCAAACTGGAATGAAGATTCTGAAAAAGTGACCTGTAAGTGTTTAACTTTGCCTCTATATGTCAATGAAATTTGAAAGAATTTCCACGTTGTGGGGAAATTCCAGAAGGAAAAGGGGTCCATGCTTGCAAGTCTCATGCAACTTTAAGAATCAAACAAGAACCAGCTATAGACAGTTTATGGACACTGGAACGATGTTCAGGTACAGAAAATGATCTCCAAAAGTTGCAGGGACAAGCAACAGATTAGTGCACAGGGTTATGAAGTGCATGGGTTGCCCCTGGGTGCTCTGAGGTGTCCCTGCACCTGAGGATCATTCATGCATCCTTAGAGAAGAGTGTGCAGCAGGTACAGAAACTTATATATGTTGTTTTTTTTCTGATCTAATTGATTTGGGTTTCTCAATCTGACATTGTCCTAAGGGACAGAGATACTCTGCTTCAGTTACATACACTTGCCAAATCCATATAGCTCTATTCCACAATAAAGAAATCCCCAATGATTCCAATTGTTTTAAATAAAAAGCCTAAGCAAATGAAAAACAAACCCTCTCCTGCCACCTACTCAACAAGCACATGCAACAAACACACTGCTGCTAATGCTTTGCAGCAACACTTGCTCAACACCAAACAAAAGCACTTACAAGTCACCAAGTCAGTTGGTAAAATCAGATTTAATATGTCAAAATATTTCACTTTCACCCAAACACTTTTAGTGAGTTAGTGCTAAATATTCATTCCATCTCTTATTCCTTCTGCCAGGCAAGCCAGATTTCCTTCTAGAAAACAAAGTTAAGTAACGTGTCTAAGATCACAGAGGAATGTTGCCTGAGCTGAAATAATAACTAACATCTCATCCCTCGGTCAGTCCTCCTCCAAAGAATGACGCTTCAACCCTTCAACTTCAGTACATTTCACCTTGGCTTTTATCCACTGCTTATTCCCCTCTCCTAGAATCCAAGCAATTACTGCATGGTGCTAACTGAGCTCCTACAAAGCAAACACTGGAAGAAAGGCATCTTATCCCCTTAGTCACTAAACAGATCAGGCATGCTACCATGTGTCCTCTGGGACCATACACAGCTCTCCAGGTGAGTCCTTGTGGGGAGCACTCACTTTTTCCCCAGTGAAGCTCTGTTCTGCATCTCACTTGCTCTCTGATACTTCAGTAAGCAGTTGCTCCAGCACTGGGGCTAAAGCCTTCAGTTCTGGCTTGCTGCACAGTCTTCTGGGTTTGATCCAGTCCCTCAACCCTTCCATCTGTTCTTTGGAGCTGAGATGTTCCAAGGAGCATCATGACACATTTACAAAGAGATGGCTGAAGGCTTGTCCAGAAAGCACCACAAGTGCTTTTGTTTTTTATAAGAGAAATGTCTACAGGGCTGCATTTAGGAGAAGGGTGAAGAAACATCTGTGTACACACAACTGCAGCACAGGCACAAGCTGCTGCTGCAAAGCCCCTCTGACTTGGCTGATGCTGTCTGCTAACTGCTGGCATAAATATAGTAACAGCATTGCACATATGGCAGGCTGTTTAATTTTAGAAATCAAAACTATCAAGTGATTAAGTTAGTCATCCTTCCTCAATTTGGGACTAATACAGCAGTACAAGAGGCAGTGGTCATAACCACGGTGGTTTGCAAGAGAGAAAGAGCGTGCATGCTTGTGCTCCCACAATAGCAGGGAACACCAGAAACCCTCTCCTGCTCTGCCCAGCCTTGTTTTTCAAAGCAGAATTGGGACAAAAGAAAAAAAAAAAACAAAAACAAACCACAGCTTAACACATCTTTCAAATGGAAACTGTGTGACTGCAGCCCTGCACGCATGTACATGCACAGCCTGCAACACGCTCTGGATGCAGTGGACAAAGTGACCGCTGCCCCGAACACACACTTTCAAGAAGTGAGATGAAAATGCGCCAATTGGCTGCTGAAAATGGGATACATTCAAATCACAGTCAGGGATGCAAATTTCCCAAGGGAAACTAACGAAGAGGGAAATGGGGGTGTAGTTCAGCTGGCACAGCTGCCGCAGTGCAAACATGTCTGGGTCAGGAGCGTGAGCGAGTCGTGTGCTTGGACAGTGCACGGATCCTTGTTGCCAACTGACCAAGTCCTAATATGCTCATCAGCCCAGCCTGTGCCAATGCTCACACACCCTCCCCTGGACAGCAAAGGCCTTGATGCACTGCAAAAAGCAGCTTCCTTTGCAGAGCCCCATGGCTTATTCTCAGATGCAGCACCAGTCGCATCAGGACGACGCAACCCTGAAAAACCCATTGGTATCTTTCCCCTCCAGTGAAAACCAGCGAATGAAGGAAGCAAACAACTCATGGAGGGATTTTCTGTTTCTCTAGACAAACATACTAAGAGCAGTTCAAAAGAGGCTAATTAAATTCCAAAATCCCTGTGCAAATACATTAATAATGATTTTGAAATGAGCAGTTAACCAAGGAAGTTTTCAAGGTGGGAAGTGTTTGATACAGAAGAGCGTATGTGGAAGATCCACTCAGCCTACGTTAGAGACAATCTCCCTGGCTAGTACATGTGTTCAGGAGAATAGGAAAAAGCAAATGCTCCTGGGCTCAGGACAGCAGTGTCCCCAGGCTGCAGGAGACGGGGAAGACCATCCCCTTCCTTCCCAGTCACTGGGAAGCAAACACTAATGACATGGTCATGAGCCTGAACAATCACTGCACAGCCCCATTGAAGTGCTCCTCTTGTATATTTCCAGGATGGAAGAAAAGCAAAAGACATTTTTTTCTCCCCTGATGTTCCTATGGGAAGTTTCCAAACATCAGATAAATCTTTTTCCTCTTCCCACACAATCCTAGTCAAATCAAAGAAAAAAAAAAAATCATTTGCCTGTAACAGATGTATAACAGTTATCTGTGGAGAAGGAATTGTCCCACAGTCACAAAGACCTTTTGCCTTATTTTTTTGTTTCTGCAGTTTACATCAATAACTGAACTGATGGAAAATGTGCATGAAATGCTACCATTCTAATAGGAACCAGAGTCTGCCCCCCTTGTGCATAAAGCATGAAATGATAAGAAATGGATAATTTCTTATAATTGCTCATATGGTGGGGTGGAAAAAAAAATTACTTTGTTACGTGGTCTCCACTCCCATGGTTCAGGGAATCTCTCAACTTTTTTTTTTTCTCTCACTAGGCAAGAAGGGCAATAGTATCGTTCTTCATTTAATGATGGTAAACCAAAGCTCACAGAAAAGAAGACATGCATGCTTGGGAAGTCCTTGGCAGAGCGAGGAAGAAAATACTCTGGCGGAGGCCCTGAAAACTAGGCCACCCTGCCTTGGTCAAATGTCTAGCCATGATCACAAGATTAATCCTCCTATTCTTTTCTCCTGTTCTCTTTCCGTTACTGTCTACATGGCCTTGCTCTGTCAAATACAATTACATTTTTTTCAGGCAAGATCTCATAAAATACTGATTCATATGCTTGTTAAAATCCAGATCCATTATACCTCTCTTTTTGCTTTCATTCACTAATTTTATTGTCCTATAAAATAAAAGATTTTCTGATGAGATATATTCACCATGATGCCACTACTGCTAAAGGCATACACCTGCCATCATCTTCCGGAAACAGGTTTGTTTAGTTCATAAATCCTCATTACAATATTTTGCTAAATACAAAAATTACACATACAGGATAATAAATTCCAGGATCATTCTTCCTTTGGATTTGACAAGTAGAACTGCAGTTATTTTCCTAGCCCTGAAGTACCTCTTTTAAAGAGCAGTCAGCAGTCTGATAACTTTAGATAAGCCATTTAATTTCCAGAAGGAGCCTTGTCTGTATATACATACAAGTTCCAGTCCACCGGGCATTCTCCTGTTCTCCCCAGTTGCTCCCTGTTGGGAAGCAGAGGTGTGGGCTAAGTGTGTAACTGGCAGTCTCTGATTTCTGCATCACAAACTTGTCTCATTCAAAATTTAAGAATCACTTTCATGAGCCATAAGAAACTTACCTCAGCAGCAATCCAAGTATGCTGTTCTGCAGCTTCAACAACTAAGAGATGAGGCCCAACAATTGTCTTACCACTGCATTATTTTTAGGAAACTAAGAGAAAATGAGAAATACAGTTAGAATAAAAAATGACCAGGAACTGTGAGGAACTGTTTTAGGAGGGAAAACAGTGCAAGAGTGGAAAAGCTATGCAGCTTTGACTCACATTTAAATACTCAAGGAAAAAAGAATTACTTAGAGGTAAATCCAATTGGTAGAACCAGAAGAAAAGGAACTTAGTTAACTGCAAAATTCAACTAGAGCACCAGGAAAATCCTCCAAGCAGTTCAGGTTTTTTTTTTTATGTCATGGTGAATCCTGTCTAGGAAAGGTACAGCATTCAAATTTAAGAGCAGGTCAGATAAAACAAATCAGAGGTGTGCTTACCATATTTGAGCGCACAGAAGTAACCTTTCATCTAACTAAACTAGTACACTGATGGCAGCAAAGACAGACAAAATATGTCAGTGCAAGCTGCTCATCTTCATCTCCATGACTTCAGACAGAAGCAGCCCTTGCTGATATACACATTTATGTGAGAGCTCCATGCAACAAAATGTGTGAAAGAGCCGAGATGTCCAGAGATGGCAGAAGAACTCCAAGATATCAAAATTTATCTCCCTGTAACCACATAATTCACTTCCAATCTTACCCTAGGGCTGATGCAGTAGAGTATGTGAACAAGTACTCCCTATAGCACACAGGACAGACATCTCCACCCAGACAGCTCATGTGCCCTTAAGAAATTTCACATGGGTAAATCAGCCTTTTCACAAAACTGCTGCTGCTCATGTGTGTCCTGCAAATGGGGAGATGCAGATCATCTGACCACGACAGAGTCACCTCAGAATGGGATCACACTAAGGCCTGTTGCAGGGCACACATGTGGCCCCTTGTCGTGCCAGCACAGGGTTCAGAGATCTTCCACAGACAGTGTCCCTGGCTGATGAGCACAGCAGTGCTCACACCAACAGTGGGGTGGACAACAGAATTTCTGAGGGCTTGAACCTGTCATAATGGTAAAGGGATGTTTTGTCCATACTAATTCTTCCTTTTGTCCACCTTAAACCCTCTAGAAACAGCCAGTATTAACAAGAGCAGAGTCTGGAATCTAGGGACTCCTCATCAAGAACATAATTGCTCTAGGGCAAAAACATAGTTAGGTTTCTTTTTTGTCTGTACTTTTTTATGTGTCCTGGGGTAAGGATTTCACCACACTGTTCTCATTACAACTAAGAGTACTGAGCTTATAAGGAAGAACGGTCACACACTGAAGACCCTGACTGCAGAGATTTTACAGTCTTTTTCAAATCAATGACTATAGACATGCCAGGCTAATCCTGATTAGTAACAAACACCTTCACCGTGATTATATCAATAATAATCACTTAAGGCTTTTTATGTCAGGTGGACCTCATTTTATTCCTGCAGTTGTGTCTGACATTTTAGCCACTCCTCCATCCTTCTTCTCTCATCTATGCTTCCACATACTAGTACAATTAAGAAAAAATAAAAAAAAGCTGGAAGCTACTGTCAGATTTGTAGACTCCAAACGCCACTTCTAACAGAAGACTGCATTCCCGTTGACTGTCCTTTTTCCCAGCTGAGCTTGGAAGTGCTAAGACATTTTTAAAATCCTCCTTCTTAGCAAAGGTCTATCACATTGTCTGGGATATGACTGCATAAAAAAGAAAAAAATGCCAAGGCTGGGTTTCTTGGAGAAAGGTGCTACATAAACATTTCAGGTACCTGCACTGCACACGTATTTGAACACCTTATGTCACTATGCAAGTGGTGAGATGACAGCAGCCTGAACGATCTAGCAGTATGGTGAGCATGCAAGTACCGAGATAAGCATTGTGGGATAGCAGTGGAAAGAGCTGGCACATGCTGAGCATCAGTTACTGCGGAACAGACACCTCCGTGGCTGTGCTGAAGCATGCCATACCTTAGGAAGTCCATTTCCAAGGTAGCTTTTGTCACAGGCAATACAGCAACATCAAATCCCAAGAAACATCTCATTCATCTGCAACATATTGTAACGTGAAAGAACACAAAGGTTATTTGCACTAGACATTGAGCATAAACAAGTATCTGCTTTAAACAGCTGTCCTTTTTGTCAGAAGAGGCATGACATCAGAGCTCAGATGCTTGAAGGTCAGCGGGACAGAGCAGGGCAATGGGGCTCCTATCCCCCACTCAGAAGGGTGCTGTCCAACAGCCAAAAACAAATGAACCAGGGTCAAGATTTTGCTCCTTATTCAATACTGACTCATTACATAACCTTGAACAAGATGCCACATCACACCCTCTCCACATGGAAATGGTAGAATTTACCCATGTGTGTGTATGGTGCAACTGGTACCCATAAGGTACTTTCAGGTCATTGGCTCAAGGTGCCAGACAAGAACAGAGCCTAACTGTTGTAATATGTCCTGGGCTTATTCTACACAATGTTAAAAGCCTGGGTCAATGTACAGGTGGTTTTTTCGAGAAGCCCAGGGGTTGTTTTGTATAGAAAATTAAAAGAGAGAGAGAGAGAGAGAGAGAGAGAGAGAGAGAGAGAGAGAGAGAGAGAGATCCCGTTTGATTGGCTGTGCCTAGCTGCAATTAAAAACTATAATTTATTACCCTGGATTACGAGTATAATTTCAATGCAGAGAATTAAGGTTTTCTTGTGAGATGGAAATAAAGATTAATTTTTAATTTCCTTTCTCACTGCACATTTAAGAGCAATGGACTCCATAGAAAACTACAGGTCAAAATAGTTTTATGGAGGAATGACAGTGTTCCATTGCCTAATAATTTAATGCTCTTGCTGCCTTTTTAATATTTGACTGCAGCTCCCTCATGCGAAACAACGGCAGCAGACGCTATACACATTTGCTGCAGCACCCAGGTCAATGTGACTTTGAAACAACAAAGTTTCACCACTCAGGACTTGGGCAGCTCTTGGTGTTCCCTGACGCAGGCAGCTGCCTTCAACAAGAAGGGCACGGGCAGCTGGCCTAGGGATGGGAAAAGCAAGAATGAAATGAAAGTTTGGGGAAAGTAGAGGGCACCGGAATGTACTGGCAAATGGGGGGGGAAGAGGCGCACAGCAGGTGCATCCTACCTCAAACATGGATGGGTATATTCAGATAAAGCAGGAGAAGTGTTTCCATCTGGGGAGAGCTGCTGTAGGACAGTGGGACTAAGGGGTCGTGCCTACAGTCAGAACATGTTATTCCAGTTTCCACAGCACATCAACAGAACACAGGGAAAAACTGTGAAGCACAAGGTCACGAATTCACTTGTTCCCTGGCACCATGGCTAGATCACCGCTTGCCAAAACTACCACTAGCCCATGGAAAAACAGCCTGGGAAAAGCTGGGAAATCCACACCATTACATAGTACTTCTGAGTGACCTGTAAAAGAGAATCTAATGCAGCATGAGAAAGAGGAGGAAGTCTGTGTGCATACATTGCCCCAGAAAGAGGACAGCATTTTCTGTTGCTCTTCGCAACGGGAGGACATTATCATACGCCTTGGGCCCAGTATTTGACCCTGGGCAATGGACAGTGAACAGAAATGTCACTGACATTCAGAAATGCTTTAAATCATTGCTCTGGTGGTAGCAATTAACAAAAATAACCTGTCATACTAATGACTTAGGTCCCCGTTGATTTAATAACCCTGTGCTGCCAAAATGGCATCCTAGATGGCCTAATAATAGGTCTCCCCATTGTAGGGTTTTTAAAATTTATTGGCATCTTATAATTGATATCTTGGGTAATAAATGGGATTAGGTGCCTAAGTGATGCAACTGCTGCTCACACGAGGGTTAAGCTTGGCACTATGTGTGGCCACAGGGAGGAACATATCCCAGGGACATAGTGGTGACAGTAGTTTCAGTGGGGACCAAATCCTTTGAGGGCTGAAGATCCCCAGCTCTCTTTATGGATTTTAGTTGGGAACTGTTCAAGAAGGAGAAAGATTTTTCTGTTAAATCCCTTCATGTAGGCATCTTGGAGGCAGCTCAGACAGAATAATGCAGCCAGTTTGCATCTTTTCAGCAGTCCCTCTCCCTGCAGGACTCCTAGAAGGCACCTAAGCTACATCCATTTTCAGTGTAGAACACCAGCAAAATGAGGCACCCAGTTTAGGACAGGACATCAGCCTGCTACTGGTATACTAGTGTACAAATGGACCCTGTGTGAGAGAGCAGTTTCTTGAGGGATCTCCTCAGAAGTGGTGCATGGCTGGCTTTGCACTCAGGTCTACCCAGCCCAGGCCTCAGGAGGTTGCAAGGAACTAGTCCTGAGTTAGAAGGATGGGATTCAGGCCACTGTGTAACTAAATTTAATCCCATTATTTTCACATTCTGAAAAATAAAACCACCAGAAATTCTCTCCCAGAGAAATCAAATGACACCAGTTTCTTCCTGTAGTCTCAAGTATTTTTTCATTTCCTCCAAGGCTAACTGGATCAGACCTTTCCTTTTGCTGAGCAGAGAGTCACAGACTAATATAATGAGTTACGAAGTGGAGCTCTCATAAGGATAAGGGAACTCAGAAGGTCACTCATGGTGGTAGCACAGAGAGAGGACATGCTTCATCTCAGGCCAGAAAAACAAGACAAGCATTTTTCAAGTTGCCACTGTTTAACTTGAGGAATCATCTCCTTGCTGAGAAACTGACTCTTTTCTGGAGAGTAAAGGTTTGTTAGATGTATTTACCTCCCTAACTGGCCTGGAGAAGACAAATCTTGATTGCTTCTTGACAGGCTGGGAGATGCCAGAAATCATACAAGCAAAATTTATTCAGACATCTTACAATGGCTCTGAGACCCATGGGTCTCTACACAAACTGTATCTCAGACTTTTCGTGTTGAGTCTCAACATGGAAAATATAACACCCACAGACAGAGCTGCCCATAACCCTTGCTGCCAAGACAGTATGATGGCTCCGAGTCTGCTTCTTCTGCTGCAGCAGGGACAAATCTAGCCATTTGATGTATCTCTCTCCATACTAACTCAGGCAAAGACTTCTCCGAGCTCACAGGTAAAAACAGGATAAGTAGTTATTTGAGAGACCTATACAGAAAGCATAGAAGCTGAAAAAAGTAGGGTGACTGAATTGGGATTGCATCTTCCTTCTAGTCAGGACTGGTCCCCAAAGCAAAACTCTCACTTTGCATGAGATTTTAGAAGGAAACTCCAGTCAACTGCTGTTAGAAGAGCTGCCCCAGCACTTCTTGCAGCAAGGGTGCTAAGTAACATGCAACTGATTTCTACCTTGGGCATTTACCACATCCTGACACCTTACGAAATTCCCTGCAGATTTCCAGTTATTTTCCTGCACTGTCTGTCCTAAAGAATCGTGTCCAGACATTGTCTGCTCTAATCAATCATGTTTCTATTCCCTTGTGTCTGCCTTTCAGCAGTGACTGAAGGACTCATCAGAAGTTTTCTTCTGATGGCTGAGGACTCGCAAATCCTGCAAAGGGGATACACAGTGGTCTGGATGTGACTAGACTTGGGGAGCTTTGTTCAGCCCCAAACATCCAGAATTTTGGTGAGATTTTCAGAAGTACTTCCCCCTTTGCTGCTCACATGCTTGTGGCCACCTTTGCCAAATACCCCAGATCTTTGGGCTGCTTGGAAAGTCTAGACTCCAGTTTTTGAGTCTGGGAAAGCAAAGGAGACATGGAAACACCAGCTACAATGGAGCATCCTTCTCACAGGCATTCAATATCAGTCCGGTCTCTAGTAGCCTGCCCCTGGTATAACCATTGCCTGACTGCAAAGACTGGTATGTGTCTCCGGAAATGGAGTTTAGATGTTTGTCTTATCTGAACAAGTTCAGTGACTGAACACGCTGCACAAAAGAGTGTGAGCAACCCTGACAAAGCAACTGCCGCCTGCTTATCACGGTCTCCAAAAGGACTGAAAAGAATCAAGCGTCAGAGACTTATCTCTTGAGAGATGTTCAGCACCCATGCCTGGCTTACCGATCAGCTCTAACTCCCTTTTTCACTAGAGTTTTTTCTGCCTTGTTTTTGGCCACACAGTACAGCCTTGCCACTTCCTGAGCGTGGAGTCGCCGCGAGGGGAAGGGGGATGTGGAGGATGGGCCCTCTTTGCTGATGCTATTGTCTTGTATTTATGGACAATCGGATGTTTTTACCCATGACAATTTTACCGTTGTGATAGCAGTCACAAATGGCCATCTTAGTATCACAGGAAGGTTCTGAAGTTTTAGGTGATGACAATGAAATGGAAGCTTAGGACAGGTTTCCTTAAGGCCACGTTAACCTGGCGTCCCTCTGTATAGCCTCCCCACACTCTCAAAGCTCAGTCTGGGGTCCTGCTGCCAGTGTGCCAGCTGTGCCTGTACAAAGTGCTCATGCAGAGATGGGAGAGGGCTCTTGGTTATGGCCTATTGACGGTTCCAGAAAATACAGGCTTGGCACATGTCCTGTGCATTGGAATGATTGTTCCAGTACCTGCAGGGCTGGTGCAGCTTTAAGGCTTGTGGGAATGAGTATTGAAGAAAAGGGATGTTGCAGCAATAAGAATTAATATAGTCTGAAGGGTTAAAAAAAAAAAAAGTCAACCAGAGGATAGACAAGGCAGAAGTAAACACATAAGCTCTGTTCAGGAAGAAATACTCCTATATAACTCCAGCAACTCCTCCACTCCTTCCAGTTGCACTGGGCTGTGTCCCCTATGTCTGCCACAATGCTCCTAAGCAAGATAACCTACCATATCACAGAAAAATTGGCTTCTTGTGACAATTTTCTCTACAGCCCTCCAAAATACTGCTTCTGCCATGAAATGTGCCATATCCTTTGCACCCTTTCCCCACCTGCTCAGTCAGCTGTCATGGGCTTTCCAACAACACCAAGCCCTGCTCTAACAGCTCCCAGTTGAAGTCAGTAGAAAAACACATTTTGATTTCAGTAGGAGCAGAGTTTGGCCAGTCCTCAATACTACTGGAAATCCTTCACGAAAGGACAAAAAGAACACAGATACTTGATTCTGGGGCGTAAGAGATCAGGCCAAATGCACCAGTGATTAGAAGGGCGACACCAATAGCTTAGACGGGACAAGGCATGCAAAGCAAATCACACTTCACTACAAGAACAGCCTCTAGAAACCAGTATGAACCTTTTGGGTTATGGTGTTACTCAGCAAGAACAGAGGCATCACAACTGTAACTCTATGACAGTGGGACACACCTGCCCATTTGTATTTCTGCATTTTTGGTGTCTGAAAATAATGACTTAACTTTCTAGCTCAGAACCTGTCTGCAAGAAACAGGTTGTGGTTGGTCTCACACCAGCCCCATTTGGGATGCAATTATGATGGCTATAACCTTCAGCTGATCTCCTGAGGCTCCCCATGTTCAAGACAGTAGAAATGTAACTGCACAAAACATCAGCTCCAGGAAAGGAGGATTCTGATTCTCACTCGCATCCAAATCCTCAACCAAAATATCCTAAAACAGGTGAGAACAGCCTGTCTCCACTTACATTTGTATTTGATTTCCTTTCATTGCCTCAACTTGAGTTCTTGAATTTAGGCAAGCAAGTATATTAATTTATACAAACGTATAAACTAATATACATGCTTTTGAGACCACTCTGAACTTTGATATTACTTAAACAACAAGAACTCTTATCTCTGGCACTTTGAATGTAGAAAAAGTATAAAAATAGCATCATGCTTTATTCTCAAGAAAACCAACACCTCTCCCCTTAAAAACTCAGGGTCTAAGGCCAGATGTACCATGAGAAGGACAGTAAAAACACTACAGAAATCATTGTTTGCTTACATGACTATCCTTATTTGTCATTTGTCCACATAAAGTTGGGGGGACAGCAGTGTTTAAGGCCTGGGCAGAGCCAGAAGACCTGCAGCCTGGCCCAGCTTTACTCTTCCCTTCCTGCACACAGCCCTGAGCAGGTCACCCTACCATCCTGCGTTTGTTCTCCCTCCGCTCAACTGTCTGCCCTGGCTAGGACTGTCCCAAGCTGTCTGTAGCAAGGTGTATCTCCCCTAGCCATATTCTGTACCCTGTTCAGTGAAGCCCTACTATAACATAAGGTCTCTAGGCACTTTCATATTACATGTATTCAATGAATGGATGATAACCACTTGTGCAAATATCTCTATTGATTTCCATATTTTAAAATCTCTCCTTCAGAAAACACACATAATCACCACAATCGCCTGCCTGTAAGCATGCAAGGCTCAATTAACAACAGATGATGTTTATGGAGAAGCTTCACCAGTGGAGCTTTGCACAGCTAAAGTTCTTCTATCAGTTGTTGCCCAAACAGCCCCCCTCTCATGCTGTGCTCAGCTTAACATATACAAGGGATAGAGGGGAGGTTTCAGGTGCCAGCTAACAACTAATACTTGAACCCCCACTTTCCATGTTGCAGAGTTTGGAGGTTTGGCACACTGGTTATCATGAGCTCCACTTAGCTCATGGCTTCACCTCAATCCATGCAGGCCAGATTGCACAGGACAGACTGGAGTTCCACAGCAGCTGCTTAAACCTTGCTGCCCCCCGCCCCGGTAACAGTACCACAACCTGAGCTATAAAAGTTTCTGAACTATTTTGCATTAGGCTTTTTCTGTGGGAGGTTATCGACAAGGACCCGCTAGGCAAGACGATGCTCCACTCCATCGTTGCCCATTAGGGCTGCCAGTTTAAATCAGTTTGCCATTTCTCACACTTGCCTGAAACAGGATGACTTAAGGCAAGGCCCCAGGCCCTCACTCTGTTCTACAGGACACACTCCAACAAAAAAGGACTATATAGCAGCCTTTGCTGCATGGCCCTGAAGTACTGTTTTGAGATGGGGTCTCCTATCAAAAAAAAAGAATTCATCAGAGGCTGTAGGTAGTACTGGCTGGCCACTGCCCATGGAGCACACGCATTCTTTGGCAATCAACGTAAGAACAAACTTTATTGCAGCTCAGGTCTACTGAACAGATCTCTGAAAAAAGGGACATCTTGTTTTCAAATGTTTTGCTCTTACAGGCATTGAATGAAGAAAAAAAATAACAATCACAACACAAAAAAAACCCCAAGCTCTGATGAGAAAGATAAATTCTCAAAAACAGTGACAGACGCCCAGAGCAGATACCAGAGGAAAAATGCCACCAAGATCCGATTAGCCCAGTGAATCAGCACTGTGGACAGTATCTCTAAACCAAACTACTCTTTCGTTTTACCCTCCCACACTCTTCTTCCCATCATTGCAAAGCTCTCCCAGCCCACAACTCCTCTGCGTACTGCTCGCACACATGAACCCTGACCAGGGGCTTGATGCTGTCAGTGTTGGCTCACGCAAAGCCCTCCACTGATGCTGATGAAGTCAATACGGGTGTAGGCACCAGGCCCCTTGGCTTTTGATAGCTTCCCTCATCACGAGCACAGTTGCTGACCCCTGCTCCTAACGTTACTGTTATTCTTTCACCACTCTTGCATTTGGGATAATTTCTGGGCTCATTGGATTAGAAGAGATTGGGTTGGCAAGTAGGGAAAATGCATTTTTGTAGACAAGGACAAATGTCTCCTTTTAATCAAAGGAGGACACACATCGCCCATCAGATGGGTGATGCTGTCATGCATTTGCAGCCCTGATGCACTGTGTATACCAACACAACTAGTTACTTCCAGGGGCATTTTGAAGTACTTTAAGAAGGAGAAAAACCTTCTAGAATGCTTCCTGACTTCATGATCATAGGGTTTGGAGATTTGAGTTGAAGAAGTGTCCTGCTCCACACTCCACTGATCTGGCTCTATGCACTGGTCAGTAACTACAAGTCAAAACATCAGCAAGGTATCTCTAATACCTTCCTGTCTGGCATGAACTGTACACAAATGCATGGGTGTTGGTTGAATGAGGAACCTGCCGTGAGCTCCATGCAGCCAGAAGTACACACACAGATTAGCTCAGGAAAAATTATGCAGTTCAGTCACAGATAGGCAGATGCACCTCAAGAGCCTTCCATCAGTTGAAGCAAGAGCAGAGAGCAGCATCTGAGCCAAGCAGCCTTGAACAGACAGCCTCTGCTCTTAGCTGAGTCCCTGGGGCCTTTCCTCAGGAAAGGGAAAAACTACAAAGGACATAAAGGCAAGTGAGGGAATACTGCTCTTCCACAGCACTGAGTTGCTCCTTTTCCTACAGGCAACAAATAAACAGCCACAGTGAGTTTCACAGTAGCAACTGGAACAGCAGGCATAAGAGAAAAAAATACCTCCAGAATAACCAATTGTGGTCAAAGAGCAAAGAGGCGGGAAGAGGAGTGGCAGGAGGATCCTGTCCTGAGCTGACAGAGGAATTCAGTCAGGTTTTAGCTATTTACAGTCCCTCTGTCAATTAACTAGCAGACCTTTCAGCAACTCTTCCCAGCAGCAAGATTATTCCCATACGACTGACTGTAAGCAACATCATATCACTCTCATGCCAGCCAGACCGACTCATAGTTTCCAGACCAAAGGGGTACCATTTTGGTCTCTCCAAATTCAAGAGGCAAACCCAGGAACAAAGCCTGCAGCAGATGCATACCGCAGCCCTGCCAAACCACTGGCAGCAGCAGCTTTACCATGTAAGCATAAAGCCAACCCCCACTTGCCAAGCTGAGAGGGGGCTGCGTGAGCCCCCAGCCACAGAGCAAGTCGAGTGCCACTAAGCACAGCAGCTTTCCCAGGCCTTTTTCTTCTCTGTTCTGGGGCCAGGATCAGCAATCTCTCTATGGAAATAAGCTTTAATAGCTGCTCTGGATCCAGCAGGAGGAGCTGGCTAAACATACATTTTTGTCTTATTGTAGGGCCTAAATAAACAGTCAAATGAGATCTCAATTAAAAAGAATATATGTAGTTAAAAGGATTCCCTCAATTCTCTATATTCCTTTTTATTCCCATGGCAACTGATATGAGTCTGATCTGCAGTCCAAGTATTTTCTCCTGTCTACTTTTCTAGTATAACTGGAAACACAGATTTGATGTTGGCTTATACAATTTTTGCAAATACTGTAACACCTTTATCCTAAGTAATTTGTGAAAACATGCTGCATTCTTTAAACGCACATATCGACCACTGATGTGAAGGCAGAACATCCACATAGCTGAGGGATCCAGAGCTACCCAACTTGCTATCCATACAACGATGCCTACAGTGCAGGGGCTCAGTTAACTCTTAGCTTCCAGCCATGGCACAGCCCATTCACACAGACATTCCTGCAAGCAGATAGCAGAGCACAAACCAGCCTGTTGGTTGCCCACACTGACCCAGCAGTAGCCCAGCTACTCCTTCACACTGACTGCAAAACCAGCAGAGTTCAGTCAAATGTCACTGACACCAGTTTGGCCAATAATCATCCTCCTTTGAGGCCTTGTTGCTACAGCCATGTTATTTGTTGGGAACACCAGCTTCTGCTTATCCACAAATTGGGTTCTGGTCCTGTGGCTAATGAAGGCCAGGTTCAACCACAATTCACTTGCCACTTAGGAGTGGGAAGCAATTAAAAAGACCCTCAACTGTAATTGGTTTAAACATAGATGTATAAAACCATCAGCTCAGTCTTTGGGTCTTCACTTACGATTTTGTCATCTGCTGGCAAAACTGCCATGCTGACCCCTCTCAAATTCCCACCTCGCAGTAATAAGGCGCTGGCAGGACCAGCTTTTTATTTGACACAACTTCTGACTTATTTAGCAGAGTTTGAATCATTTTTCAAATGGCCCGTAGCTCTGTCACTATAAAATATATTTCCTGAGACCCTTTAAAAACTTCACAATACATTTCACACCGCAGCATATCCAGCTCTTGTGCAAGTTCCGCATTGATTAAATAACAATAAAATAGCTTGCTCTAGAGTTGTGAGCATGCTCTTTTAGGGGTGGTAAGCCAAGCAGTAAGGACTCTGCAAAAGTGTCAGATATATGCACCTGCTTATGAGTGGATATTTTTTCCCATATTTTTGTAGTAGGAAAAGAAACCCGTGGTTTTACCTGACAGCTTCTTACAATCCGGCCAGTGTAAGGTATAATACAGTCTTTTTTTCCCCTTGCTTCTCAGATCTCAGGAGCGTGTGCCAAAAGACTGTCAACTTGTTAAAAGTACATTAATGCAAATTCCAGAGCTTTCAGTTATGTTTATGCTAATAGAAAGCCTCCCGCTCTGTGACAGGCCCAAGTGAAGAGTCAGTAACAGGAAAATTAATTCCAGCTGTTGAAATTGATTTAAAACTAGCTTATTCATAACAATAATAATAATAATAATAAAAAAGAATTCCTGAAATAAAAATAAAAAAGGGAAACACAGAAAGCACAAAATCATGTTTACTGCATGAAAGCAGAAAGGGTTCTCCTGTTGGGAAGAAATCTTCCAAATTTAATCAAGCCTGGTTAGAAGAAAGCTCTAGCTTGTTATCGGGTTGTAAGTGTAGATTAACATGAAAAGAATTAGCTATGTGCACAGCCTGATTTTGCAAAGGAAACACAAGGGTTTTGTGCATGTATTTTGTTTTATATTCCTTATGTCTAATCCACAGGCAAGGAGACCAAATCCAGGGACAGGTAGTATTTTAGAAGATAATGGTTGAGCACTGAGAATACCAGAGCTCCTGGGTGGGAGCTACCCATGACCACTGCATTTATTCAGTGCCTTTACATACATTTTTGCTGACTTGAGTTCTGAGTGATTTTCAAGTTTAGACAACCCCAGTCTTGGGATCGTATACCCCAACTTTGCTGGGGTTTCAGTGTTCAAATCAGGATTTAGTTGTGAAATTGCTGGCTGGCCTGTCATGTCTAAAATGATCTCAAATGTTCATACCCTTGATCTCAACATCCAAATGTGTTCTGGTTTTTTTTTTCAATTTCCTGATAATAATCCTCCTATGGTCCTTGACTATGTACATGTATAGCCCTAAAAGCTGAAGGAACATAACACTTTGCACAATTCAGTTTTGAATTGGAAGGGAAGGCAGTCTTTACAAATTTGTTCAGAAATAGACTTTTCAAGCATTCAATACCTACAACTGGAACCAGACTTAAAAATACATGTTGTTCTTGTTTAACCAAAGGATCCAAGTTTCCAAAGCAAACAACATCCACTGGCCTCTGCTGCAATACCACTTGGGTGTAGAACCTGTCTTTTTTCTATTGAGCACTTCTGAAGGACCTGAAATCTTATTTAGGGTCCTGCATAGATGTTAAGCCCTATCTTTTGCCAGAATCATATCATCTGATTAGGACCATATTCCTTGCTGCTTTTGAAGGGACAAATCCAGAGTTCACTGAAATCAGTACACGTTTCTCCATTGACTTCAGCAGAATTCACATCCAGCTTTAAGAGACAGTCTTGCATATCATCATTGGAAAGTCCTAATAGCCTTCCACAGACTGTCTCTACCGACCTCATCTCTTAGTTCCGTATCACTAAGGTTCCCCACCTTCTACATATTTGCATTTTCCTCCATTTACAATGTCACACATTTTTCAGAGGGGTGGACAAAGGGGCAAAGATGGAGGATGCCATGACTTACAGGGATCTTAACCAATTTATGACACTGAGGAATTCGTGTGTGTGGGTGGATGTGAGGAAAAAGTATTGGACTAATTTCAGCAAGAAAGTTGAGAGAAGGCAAGTCAAACCCATGGCTACACAGGAAACTAATAAAGGACACTGAGTCTAATACTGTAAGAAAAGAAGCAGGCTGGTGAGTTTGCAGAAGGTCGCTTCCTTTTGAGGGGGAAAGGGGGAAGGAAGCGTCTCTAGAAATCCCACTAGAATTTCAGAAATTTGCCCCTTTATTGTCAAGTACACAGAATCAAGATAAACCTTACAGCATGCCACTGCTCAGTCAAACAATGAAATGGACAAACTAACTGCTGAAATGGAGACACTGTTGGTTCAGAGACTGACAGTATCCCTGACTCATGCCATCAGAGGAAGGAAAGAACAACAATAAAGAAAGCAGGGGCTATTTCTCAGAGCACAACCGATGACTTCTACAACACATGCCAGGAAAGAAGGGCACCACACATTTTTACCCAAGGAATGTGCAGCTAGAACCATCATTTGAACTTAAAAGGGCCATTCACAGCTTTATCTACCAACTATAGTCAATTCATGTGGGGAAACGAAGCATTGCAAATTAAACAAAACCCTGATTAGTAAAGGAGGAGGGGATATCACCCTTTGCACAACTGATATTTCTTTCCTGAAAAATGAGGTTTTACGGGTAGAAGCAGGAAGGATTTTTTTTTTTTTCCTAAGGAGTGATATTTCCCCCTGTGGCACACACTCTGTCTTGTTCACCCCATTTTGCAGGTGCTTGCAGGCTTAACAAGCTCAGGCCATTTTCAAGCAAACTCCCAGGTTCCTGCTTCTGATCTAACGCAAGTCAGGCTTCTACCTGCTTTCAGTTCCCTTGGCCCAAAATAAGCAATGCAAAGCCGGGCATTCAAATACCATCAGTTTGGGGAGGGGGTGGTGGTGTTTGTTTTTAATAACAATCAGCTTTGGGCTATTTTTTCTCAGCCTTCTGCATCCTGAGTCTTTCAGACGTAACCAAGCCCCACTTTCAAATTACACGGGGGAGGTGCAATTCACACAAACAGAAATACTAGAAACATGACTTAGAAATAAAGCTAAAATTCTCAAGCAGTTATTTAATTCCCAAAGACCAGGCACTAAACAACAACAAAACAAATCACTATCCTCACCAGAAAACGCTCATGCTGCAAATCCTCTCTTCCTACATATTTCTTATTCATATAAAGGAAGTTGGACTTGAGAGTTGAGTAAAAACAATCAGGATTTAGCCCTGTGACTTACAGAAACTGTCACTATCCAAAATCTGCAAAAGGGAGCAAAATAATGAGCCAATTTTACCCCAACAAGTGTGTTTTGCTTGAAGAAGGCAGGAATTGCATAGTATAAAGAGTCAGGAAAAACTCTGGACCAAAGCCCAGACACAGGCAAGGTTAGAAGGACTCCTCTGTCTTGCTTTTTCAGGGCTTTTGAGGCCACCACTCTAGTCAGAATGACGGTGAACACTCTAGTCAGAATGATGGTGAAGCACAGGGGTTTGAGAAGAGAGGAAAAAAGTAACCATCACCTCAGCAGCTTCCTGGTCATACTAGTCTGAAGTGATTCCTGTGCCTGCAAGGAAGACCAGAAACACATAGGATCCCACATGCACAGGGTAGAGGTCAAATTCTCCATGTGCTGCCACCTTCTTCCTGCAGAAGGTTGGTCTGGCCAAAAAAGGCAGAACATTTCAAACAACCTTAGCACTGTCCATTGCTAATCAGATGTTTCCTAAAGCCCGACTGACGCTGTGCAGTACACATACACCTCCTGCTGGATCAGCCCTTCATTTCAAACAGCCGTAGCCATGGAAGAAAGGAGCTGAACTCTTTTACAAGGCATTAAGTTTCATTTGCAATTACTTTGGATTTTATTGCACTACTGAATATAACGGGTTCATTAACTGGGCCAGAAACATCATATCCATATGCCTTTTTAATAGATCTTTTCTGTTATTGTTTCCTTATTGGTCTTTTCCCTTTTGGTACAAGCAATTGGATTTTGCGGGCATCCAGCTTTTGCAATAGGTCCCAGGTGGCTCCTCCAAGAACCTTATTTGTTAATTTGATGGCTGAACTGGTATACAAGGAATGAAAAATACTTTATGAAATGCCCAAGATACTACTTCACAGCAGTGGCAACAACCCAGCAAACGTTCCCCAGCGTAAGTCCACTAGGTGAAGCAGTTTGTTGTCCAGTTCATCTCTGGAAGCAAGATAACCTTTCCTAGCCAAAACCAGCATACACAGCTACTTTTCTCTGCAACCAGCCATGACACTCCAGTAGGATGGAGAAGAGCCATAACAAATCACCCCACAAGAATTACAGCGTGATGTGGAGGGATGGAGTCGCATGGACAGAAGACAGGGCTCCTGCTCCTGCAAATGTAAGCTTCAGAGCACCTGCAAGACTTAAGTGTGCCTGGAAGACAGTCAACAAGAACTGGATCCTAAATTTGACAAGCCACAGAGTTTCCATAGAGAAGGTTTTTTTTGTTGTTGTTGGGGTTTTTTTTTTGTTTTTTTTTGGTTTTTTTTTGTTAGGGTTTTTTTTTTGTTAGTTTTTTCTTGTTTGTTTGTTTTTTGGTTTTTGTTTTTTTTTCGGGGCAAAGCCTCAAAAGAATCTGTTTCAGTCCAAGAGTTTCCACCACGAATATGACAACCAGGTTTCCAAAAGAACTGCCAGCATCCACTCTGCTAAGGGCTTTCAAGACCTTGAGCTACTTTGAAAATCTGGTTCCCTGAACAAGACACCAGCAGCTGATGGTTAAACATGAAGGGCATACACTGTTCTCTTGCTCTTGCCTTGCTAAATAATGCATTTATTTCTACAGTGGATAAGCACCAAAAAAGCCTCATAGAAGAAACACATCTAAAGGAGGGATTGGAATAGAGAGATAAACCGACGGTGGAGAAAGGAGTTCCATTTGCAGAATTCCATGTCAAGACTGACTTTCTCATGAAAAGTACTAAATACTCCCCTCCCCAATCAGAAATGCCAAATTATCACAAGGAAAACATTGTAAGAAAGGATTGATTCTGACAGATATACCTGACTTGGGGCAAAAGATTTCAGGTTTTTCTTTGTCATGACTCTTCATTTCAGCATTCTGTTTCAGTTACACTTGGACAAGACTCGAAAATAAAAATAGTAAAAATTGAAATGAGATGTTTCAATTGTTCAGATCACATGTTGCCTGGGGCTTTAGGTTTTGGGGTGGGGAGGGCTATTTTATTTTAAGATTTTTGAGAAGAGACATCACTATCCCAATTTAGGCGATTATGTGATTTTGGCTATTTTTCTTGTCCTAAGAAATTCTCCTGAGATGGGAAATCATGGTGAGCTCTGTTCTAGACCCAAGTACAAGGAACAATATCAAAAGGCATCACCACCCAAGAGTACTTCCTTTTGCTGAAATAGAATCCCAAAACATTTGCTTTGCCAAGAATAAGAGAAAGAATAGAAACAGGATGCTCTTGCTGGGGTTAGAAGCCACCATGCAGTCTCCTCATCTCCCAAAAGTGAGCATCTCATGCAGGCTTACTGATTCAGGACTGCTTGTGTTGAGCAGAAGACAACCCACAGCACAGATGAGAAACCTTTACTTCTCAGCACTTCCCAACCCCCCATGCTTACCTCCTCAAGTTTTCCCTTACATTATACCACAACTAACAGTGAAACACAGAAAAGGGGTCATTAAAGGAAGCTCTGCTCTGATATATCCCTTTAACCCTCCTCACAAAACCCCATCATGTACCTCCTCACCTCTCCCACTTCTCAAAAACCTTGTGAATCCCTATTAGCAGATTCTGCACTGGAGCTTTACTGGCACCCCAGACACTTGAAGCAGTGCAGGTATCTTCATGTGCAATTTGGCACCAAATCTGAAGCCTTCAGTGCTTTCTGGAACACCTAGAGCTATCTTCAGAATCCCAAACAAATACATTAATTGCTTTCAATTTATCAGCCTCAAATCATTCTGTCTAATTACCATTCATCTAGAGTTTGTGTTTTTAATGGTTTATGGGTATTGTTGGTAATCTTTTAATTTCTCATTAAAAACAATATCTTGTACGCACTATGTGTGAAAAGCCCTAATCCGATAAATCAAGCAAGAGTAACACAGTTAAAAGGAAATCAGTGGAACATTATTTGGGTTTATATATTTCTGCCAGTCAATTTGTAATTAAAAGTTGCTACTTTAAAAAACACAGTTGTTGCTGTGAAAGCCATTATCAGTCGGCATTTTCATATGAATACTGCTTTAATTAATTAGCAAAAGTAAATACATTATATATCAAAAACCGCTTTCCCACTGAACCCATGCGTTCCAGAACAAAAGGCTTAATAAACCATACAAAAGAGGGACAAATTAGCTGATCCCACCCTCCCTTTTCAGGTTTAGAGTCTTTTAAAGTTCTCCAAGGTTTTTCCCCCCAACACTTGCTTGCTGTCTTTTTTTTTTTTGTTAATACATTGTTTGTTTTTCTTTAGAAGTGCGTATGGGGGAGATGCTGCTACATAAAAACAAAACATGCCATTCAAACTAGTGATTTGGAAATCAGTTTTGCTGGTTCTTAGAAAACAGGAGTGTTTATGGTTATTAAAACCCAAATGCAATTACGATCACATACAACACAGTCCCTTTGGAACAAATTATTTGCTGAACATTAAGGGGTTAGAGTCTGATTCACAAAAGGAAATGATGTGTCTGAAAAATTCTTTTGTCTAGGGACTTCCCAGAGACTGGAGACAGCAAGAGAAAATTCTCCATTTTCATCAATAAGCTGGAGAAAAAGTGTAGATGAACAGTGGCATTTCAGACTAAAGCCTATGATAAGAACACCTTGAAACATCAATGGCATCTCTCATGTGCCTTTAAAAAGAAACAAGTGTCCTGCCATCTGACTAGGGAATAAAATAAAATAAAAAAAATCACTCACCTCATCCTGGCGTTCTCTTGCTAAATTGTTGAAGTGCTCTAAGCAGGGTCCATCCATGAGTAAAGAGCAGAGAAAGGAGCAAGCACCTTAGCTGACTGATGATTGTGGCCAGGGCTGGGCTCCCAACAAGACAGCAGGCTGGTGAAAGGCAACCCAGTGGTGGGACCTCATACACAGATGTAGAGCCTGACCTAAACAAAGAAACTCAACTGAATAAGGTTCTGTCTGTTGGATAAGACAAACTAATCCCCCCCAATTTCATTAGACTTACATAGACAGCTAGAATTCACTGCACAGTGATGAACAACAACTTCAACAGGCTAAGCCTCATCACCTTTTCAACAGTGCAAACACATTGGTCAACAGGTGAGGCCAAGGAGTGTGAATGCCAGACTGAAAGAAGTACATGAGGACTCAGTGGAAAAGAGGAATTGCTCAAGGGACAATTTTTGGCATATCCTTTCCATGACAGTACTGGAAGTTTTCCACCAGATCATACCTCCAAAAAATAAAGAACAACACGGGGAATATGATGATATTGGACTGGCTAATGGTATGGCTGTTAACAACCCATGCAGGCATCCAATACTTCACTAACAGGAAGCCCAAGGGTATATTCAGCCAAACAGTTTGCAGTCACCAACTACAACCCTCTCCAGCAAATTTCCTTTCTCACCAGATATTACATCTCTCCCACTCAGTTCTGACTCCTAGCCATCTTCCCACTTGCACCAGATACTCAGCATGCTTCCTCACAAAGTAGATGGCAAGGAAGCTTTCTTCGTGAAGGAATTACTGAATCCTCCTCCTCCATTCTTAGATGCATACACAGATCCAACAATCAGTCCTGATCCCATACGTTCTGCCTTATGCTTCCTCTTCCCTTGCACACCTAGACTGCAATGCCTTTGGTGAAGGGACAGAGGTTTTCGCTCTGACTCATAACTGTGCAGTACCACACGCACTAACAGGGCTCTAAGTGGTCAGATTTAATACTTCAGGATGACTTAAGAATCCAGACGATTTTGAAGGTCGTCCCCCTGCTTACTCAGTTCCTTGACACCATTCCATTGCAACAGCTAACTTCTTCAGACTTTTCAGACAGGAAATGTTCATCTTTACATGTTGCTTTTCGAATAAGGGATTCTGTGCAACCCATTTGATACTCCGAGTCTCAACCTCAATCCCTCATGCACAATTTGACAAGAGACATACATCTATTTGCTTCTCTGGAGTCCCAGCATGACGCAGACTTCAAAACACTGCAACTTTCTGGGGTAACAAAAGTCATGCTGCTAATCAGTTGTTGGCTTCTTGTATGGGCTGAGAGACCAGCCCTGCTATAATCACACTGGATGGGATGACATCTCAATGCATCTGGGCAGTTATGGTCTTGGTCATGTTTTAAGTAGGATAAGGTATTTACTCCTCAGTCCACAATCAGCAGAGAGTCTTATGTCATGTAGGTACCATAAAATCCAGCCAGCAAAAGGCACATTTTAGCAGACACAGAAGGTGTCTGTGCAATGCACAGGGATGAAACAGCACAGGGTGGGATGCCACAGCATCCCATGCTGAGGGATGTTTCAGCAAGGAGAAGCGTGTGCCTTATGCAACCTTTCAGCACAGGCATTCTTTTCCCTTCACAAAACTGCATTGATTTTTATCATTGTTATATTTGGTTCAGCCGCCCATCTGGAAAGTTCTTGCCTCCCCCAGCCTCCATAAATAACCAAATCCAGTCTAACCAAAGGCAGTTGACAGAATCAGCCCCATTGCCCTTTGGCAGTTCTTCCAGGAATTTTTAGGGTTTTTACCAGTCAGGAAAAGGCTTTGATGCTTTGGAATCAGGATTTTATGAAGAACATTTTGTAGGGTTCAGCCAACTCATGAAGTGTCAAATGGGGGGCACTCTTTCATCTCATTGCTGGATGAGGAAAAGATCCTCCCTCTTACTGGAATGAGGGCTGGAGAGGGGGGAAACGGAGAGATGAAGGTTCATCCATAGAGGGGAGGGTTTCTTTTCTCTTGGTAGAGTCCACCCACCACATTCCCATCATACTGATTGCTGCAGTCCTATCTGTCTGCTCTCCAGGCTACATCAGATAAGAGGAGAACTGCCTGTTCACTCTGGTTCTGATCCTGTGCTGCCGGGGCCTCCCAGCCACAGAGCCAGGCTCTTCTTCACTTTCCTTTTTCATCTGCCTTTTTCAACAACTACTGCATTAATATGGATGCTGTCAAGAAACTTGCCACACGCAAAGAATGAGACAGTAAACAAGACTAGCCTAAGAAAATTTCATCTTCCACTTTACACTTATAAACACTCACTACAAAAGAGAGAAAGAGAAATCCCTGTGCTTTCTCAAAATCTATGTGCAAATTCCTATCCAACCATGCCTGGGCTGTCACGGGCTTGGTTACCATTTCCCACTGAACTAGTCCCACTGTGGATGCTATTCACACACACTGATGAGCTGTTTCTGAAATTTACACCTCCATAGCCTCAATAATTGCAGATGTCATTTGTTCAGAAGCTACAGACACCAACTAATGTCTCTGACAGAACTCAGAAAGGTTTCTGCAAGGATGTGACCTATACAGCCCATCTTCATCTAGGAGCTGATATTATTCCACCTGGTTCAGAGCAGCTGAGGTGCACAATGATTGCTTTTGTGTCCTCTCTTGTGGATGGGCATGGCTGCATTGTCCCAGTTCACCTCCATGTAAAGACAACCTTCTTTGCTTGGGTCAGACTACTCACAAACTCTTCCTTTACAGACTGTCCTGTTTGCTATGACCTGTCACTCAGTCTTTGTGCACAGCATGTCCACAATCACTCATGGGAGATTTACAAATGCCCATCTCTACCACCAAACTCAACTGAAGACCATTCAGACCAGTAAAGACACTAAGATGCTCCATAATTAAACTCTGATTCAGCTTACAAGATGACAAGTTAATTGACATCAACTCAGATGTCCCAGATTTAATCTGAGGTATATCATAAATCCATCAGCCAAGAAAGGTGATCATGGAAAAAAGTCTGAGCAAAACAAAAATCCAAGATATTGGTTTAAAACAATCTAGCATGTTAGTATGTACAGACACCTCTTCCTGAACCCAGACAAAATATTTAAATTGCTTTTGATTTCTTACAGGAGAAGAGCAAGAGGCAACACCGCTGTCTTCAGGCAGATGTACCAGACATGCACTCTACAAGGGGAGTGAGACAGTAAGCAGGACACTCCTCTTCTGCAAAACAGAAACCAAAGGCAATGTCAGCAACAGTCCCAAGGGAAGTTACAGTAAAAGGCTGACCCTGATGATAGCCTTCAGTTTGCTTCTTTCACATTCTTGCCACAACCAAATGTAAATGGGGGCCAGTCCAGGGTTCATTAAAACCACGATATAACACTAGGCATGCAGACAGCATGAACACACCCACCCTCTGCTGGCACAGGGGCTTCTGCTGTATCTGCATGGTGTTGCTGAGGCTTAAGTGGCAAGACAGAGCAGAAAATGTTTTAAGAGGGTCACATGCCTCCAATAACTTTCTTTCCAGTGGCACAGCCTCCACCACACCTGAGAACATGAAACAACTACAGAAAGTGGCCAGATTCAGCCATTTCCCAGCTAACCAGTGAGTTTCACTGGGAAATTGCCCTTTGGTGATGCTGAATTGAATAGGTTTCTCTGTATTACATCTTTTGGGTCTCCTGCTAAAGGCAGAAGACTCAGTTGCCGTGCTGGAGTAGGTCTGTCTCCAGTTTCCAGCTCTGTATGTATGACCTTGAAAAAGTCATTCAACTCTTCAATGGCTGAGCTGTTTAACTGCAAAACAAGGCTCTTTCAGCTTTTGGCTGTCTTGTCTGTTTAGACTGTAAGCTCTTCAGGGCAGGGACTGTGTCTCCTATTAAATGATCATAACTCTCACTTAATTAGGGTCTTCTACACATCCAGGGCCCTCACAAAAATGTCATAAAACAAAGGCTTTCTAATAAATTCTGGGGAATTCCAGATTCTGATCCAAAACTGCTCAGTGGTTTTCCCCACTGAATATGGTGCCGAATCCCTTGTTGGGGGGGGGCGAGAGGAGGGAGACTCCTTATAATTTAAAGAGATTGTATAAAAGACAGTTTAAGTCCTTGTGGCTGTATATTTCTTTTAATTAGTTTACGCACAGTGCATTTGCATGGGAAGATGCACAGTGTGTGGACAGACTTAATTAGGAGAACAATACGTTCCCTCTTAAGATAATGACTTGAGGATTATGAAAATTATTATTCCAGATCCATCCATGGGTCATTTGAGGTTCAATATCCAGCGAACTTTTAAAATGCATTGAGGTCAGCAGTTTGGATACTGTCAGTAAAGTCACTTGATTTTACTGTTGCTTAAATGATTAATTACGAACAGTGGCTGCAGGCATCCCCCAAGTTACACAATAACCTGAGGACTTGCTGCATTTTGCATATGCCATCAGCTACTCTGGAGAGACAGATGTGCTAAATGGGGCTGTAAGATTCACCATAGCCAGCTGCCAACAAAGTCTCTTTGAGCTCTCCCCCACTTCCTTTCATTGCCTTTTTCTTCCAAGCTGGAGAATCAAGCATTTTCTGTCTCTGCTAACGAATCTTTGTAGCTGAAGAGCTAAAACTATTAGGTAACCATTTCAAAACACAGCTCCATAACCCAAATGAAACAAGATACAATATGTACCATCTTAGAGCAAAGCCCCTGTAGGCAACGGAGCTGAAGACAACACCTAAGTGTACCACAGCTTCAACTCATAGTTTGGTGGGTCTCAAAAAAGGCATCTTTTCTGCTTATCTCCAAAACTTAATCTACTCTTAAGAAAGCATGAGCATTTAAAAAAGTGCTCCTGCATATTATCATGACAGATAGGAAAACAGTCCTATCTAAAAGTTGTACAGCTTTAACTGTCAAGACTATGGAAGCTACTATCCTCAAATCTGAAGCACCAGGTGCAGAACAGACAAAAGAACCCACCTTTCACTTTAAAAAGCAAAGCCAAGTACAAAGTTTAGGAGAATAAGGGCCACTCTTTCAACATCAAAAACCATAACTCCTTTAGGAATTGCAGCAATCACACCTTCAGTATCCTTTCCTTTCTCATGCCCTACAATGATAAAGCAAGTTTTCCACTCAAATGTAAAGTCTGTGCATTAAACCAGGTTTTTTAGTAGCAGGGACAGAAAAAGCTTGGTGAAACCATTAGACATACTGTTGCTTTAAAATCTGAGGAAAGAGCAGTTCTGGAGTGATGTGGAAAGGACATCTTCAGCTGTGCTACCCCCACTGAAAACCAATTGCAATTAACAAGCAGAAATAAATAAATAATACACACATACTTCACATTGGGAGGGTGTGTGGGAGGGTGGAGGTTGAAGAAAAAAAAAATAAACGAGGAAGACTGTGAAGGAGAGGAAATTTCAGCAGATCATTTTGTAGGCTTACAAAGAATCACAGAATGTTAGGGGTTGGAAGGGACGTTGAAAGATCACCTAGTCTAATCCCCCTGCCAGAGCAGGATCACCTAGGTTAGGTCACACAGGAACCCATCCAGGTGGGTTTTGAACATCTCCAGAGGAGACTCCACAACCTCCCTGGGCAGCCTGTTCCAGTGCTCTGTCACCCTCACTGTGAAAAAGTTTCTCCTTATGTTTACACGGCTTAGCACGACTCTGCCCAGTAGCTAAACCTCCCAGTCTTTGTACTCCTCCTCCAAAACTTCAAACCAGGAGAAAGAAAAATGTCAGCCCCAGATGAATGGCACCTCTGTGCTCACACTGACAAAGGGAAAAATCTATGACTGGTCCCAGCAGCTTCCTACATGTGGCCATCCCACTGCAGGGCTCTCCCTGGGATTTGTGTCAGGGCTAGCTTTCCAGAAGAGAACATGGACACTTCCATCCTAAGTTGCTCAACTATCTGCCAAGCAAAGCCACAGATCCCTTTTAAGAACCGAGGCTTTGTAGCAAAGAGCAGTGAAGGGGCTTTCAGGAGTTTATGGTAGAGTTTTTCTTCTTTATACCTAAAACAACATATGCTCGGGTCCCCTTTCTGCAACAATGTTGCTAATGTTATTTTACAGCAAACCAGAATCAGCAGCATGCCTGGAAACTGAACTCTGGTGAGGACAGCCTGGGAGGAACCAAAAGGCTGGACCAACAGGCTGCTGGCCTCCTCCAAAGACAAATACGTGAAGCCACAGAGGGTGCTCAAGGCCAACTGTAGCTAAGAGTACCAAAGATTAGCCATGGGAGCTGATATTGCTCATGCCGTGGGACACAAGGCTGTACAGAGCTGAGAGGCAGGCCTGACCAGCTGTCCACAACACAAAACCCCAGGAAATGCCTAATAGCAGATCTATCCCACCACTGTTATAAGCAGAGAGACCAGAAAAGTCCAGTTACTATGGAGATGAGGAGCAGGGGAAAGAAACCAAAATGTACTATTAATCATAGGATGAGGAGAGAACAGCCCCTCACCTCTGCAGGGTCAAAGCAGTTTGTGAGCATCACTCATTATTCAACCTCTGTTGTTGATAACACGGCACCCAAAGCACACTAGGCACTGTACAGGGCAAACAAAGATGTCCCTGCCCCAAAGAGATTGCAATCTAATTCTGATTTTACAGTCATATTTCAAAAGCACAGTGAGATCAAAGCTCCGTTCTCCTCCCCCAGGCACTCATTCTCTCTGGTGGAATATATCTTGATTCATAAATCAGAGAAGCAGCATGTCTCAGTGAACACTGGCATTCAGGACACAAAACAGAATACAGAGATGCCAAAGGTAGTTCTAACATCACGTTAGTGCTCAAAAGAGTAATCCTGGGGTGAAAGAGAAGGGGAAAACATACAGTAATTATTTTTCCATTACCAAGGCAGAGTCCGGCAGCAGCACAGCCAGCAGGAACAGTGTGGGGCAATAACCTATGACACTCTAGAACAGAAATTTAAAAAAAAAAAAAAAAGCTCACTCTAAAAATGAAATGTGAAATCAAACTTCAGGAGGCAGTCTGAAAATACCTTAAAAATTGTGACAAACATCAGAATAGAGTAACACTCATTTGGGAAAGGACACCCCGGGTTAGATTAGCAATCCTGATGGCAAATCCCAATGTTCGCAGTTTTCTGATTCACTCACAGATAGTACCAGCAGCATCAGGGCACACTCTAAGCACACAAGAATAAAAGACAGTTGTTTCCCAAGCACTATCCCCCTTGCAACATCTAAGGGTTTCCCTCCTAGAAAAATCTACAATTCAAACACTACATTTGCCCCTGAACTGCTTAATCTGCAAGCTCCAGTGATCTCCCTGCAACGGGTTGCACAGGCAACAGATGTTCAGAAATCGAGTTGGCAGTTTGCACCACCCAAACGTGTGACTGGGAGCAAGACAGGAAAGATGCACATTGCCTGGGAACATCTGATAGTGCCGTGCCCTTCAGAGTCTGCACAGCGGTGAAGGGGCAGGAGTGAGGCTTAGAAATAACCAGAAGCTTTCTTCTTCTTCCATGAGTCACTCCTGCTTCAAGGAGCTGCAGCTTTGATTATTAACTGGGCTAGTCAGCTAGATATTTAAATGATTCCCAAAAGTCATTAAGAGCCCAATCAGATATGCAGTGCTTGACTCTAGCACAGGAATGCAGAGAGGGAATTATTTGCATAAACTATGCTTTAGAGAAAACCTCCATGTATTTTATATTTCAGAGTATGGGGGAATCTGATTTAACTGAGCTAAAGAGAAGCTTAAGCAATTTAAGGGACAATATTAAACATGGAAGGGAGTAAAAAACAAAACCACACCAAAAAACATCAGCTACCACAGGGATTAGGAATAACAAAATATGTCAAAGCGCTCTTCCTTTCTATTCTCTGAGCAACAGGCAGCTCTTTTACATTTCCTCCTACTTTTCAGAGAGGAAATATGGCCTTAAAGTCGAAGCACTGCCTGGAGATCTGTGTCTGATTGGAAGATCTCAGAGCACTCGTCCCAGTTTGAGATCACAGAGGTGAGCTAATGGAAGAAGTGAAGGAGGTTAGACACAGAAAGCATACCTTTACCTAAAAGTAGCTTTTTCATTCACCTGGCCTCCATTCCTGAGCCATGACATAGACTCTCCCCCAAGAAAAACTCGAAACGAATCTTCTGTGGGTTTGTTTTTATGGCAAATATGGGGCAGCAAGAAACGTACAGTGGTTGGTACATCTGAAGACGATACCAGAAGAGGAAGTAACACCAGACTAGGGGCCATCTTCAGAGACAGGCAGAGGGTTACCTAACTTGGCTGCAGCTTTTCTGGTGGTTTGTAACCCACCTTACAGCTGCATTACACCCAGCCTAGCAGGTAGTTCCTGCCCCATCCTGCATGGCCTGAGCTAGAATCCAGCTCTTAGGGGTTAGGTCCCAGGAAGGAGAAGCAATGCAGGACATTGTGCAGGGGCTCATTCAGAGGAATCGGACCCAGTCCATTGCATCCTTCCTGCTCTTGGTTAAAATCAGAGCCACAGCAAGCTAATCTCTCCCATAGCCAAAAAAAACCCAAACACAAAACAACCCTAAAAACCCCAAACAAACAAACAACAGATTCAGGGTAACTGAAAAGCTGTAGTAAGCCTGGAATTTTTAACAAAACAAGAAGGGAGGTGGAAGTGGCTCTTAGAAGGCTTTGTGGGGGATTCTCTCTTTAGAAGCAATGAGCTATCAGGGACACACTAAATTCCTAGCCCTGCTTTTCAGGCAGAAAACTACGTGTTCTCACAAGAAGCCTGTAACCAGGGTAACCTGGGGCTGGTCACTGAAACTCTTCACCCATCAGTCCCCCCAGCTGTACAACTGTGGCTAAAACATTTTACTTTCTTCTTTCTATCAAGGGATGGGAGCTGGCACATTAAACACACTCTTGCCTGCAAAGCCTTCCTCCAAAAGAAACTGCCATAAGCAGGGCAAAACCATTATTGGTATTGCGATTAGAAACCAAAAGTCCTCCCATGCAGTTATTTAATTAAACCATAAATACAAACGGATAAGTGTTTAATGAGCCAGCTCTACACAGTGTATTTATATTCCTCTGAAAAAGAACAATGCTTAGACTAGTTGCAAATAATAGTCCTCTCTCCCAGCCTGGTTTTCTCTGCAATCAGGAATCAGGCTGCACAGTAGTTTGCTGACAAATTGGTTCATGTTATGAAGATAATGAAGGCATCAAATTACTTTGCACTCCTTCCCCCTGGAAGCAGTGAGGCTCTTGCAGAAAGAGATTGCCAGGGTTTTATTTGTGCATGCATGTGTGTGTCATTTGTGAGAAGACAAGCCCCAGAGGCCTGTCAGCCAAGGCAGGATGGCTCGAACCGCTGCTTCCTGGCAAACTCCTGCTGTTACACTGACCTTCTGGCTCTGCACTTGTCAGTGCTGAGAGGGAGGTGAATATGGCAAAGATCCCCAGCCCCTAAAAAGTGTTTTCTTCCTCCCGTACTCATGGAGATGCCCTAGGTTGCTCTATGAGAGCTTGCATGAGTACCAGAAACCATATAATCATGCTAGGGCAGCTTTTATCTAGGTCTAATATACTTTGCTTTCCAGGAACAAAGCCTAAAGCAGTAGATCCAACAAAGCATTTAACTAAGGACTTCAGTTCTTCAGAAGATGACCTTACTGAAGTACTTGGATAGATCACAGCCTTTCTGGATGGTGGCTCTGGAAGTTTTTCTGCCTCTCTTTCCCTTCCTGCCTGGTAAAAGAAGGTTGAACTCCTTCCTCCTCCTGAAACTCAGGGGAGAAGGATAGCAGAGAGAAAAATGTAGCCACCCTGAGCTGTTGTTAATAAATATCTAAATAAATTCTGAACAGGTAAGAATTCAGTAAACTGGATCCAAACAGATTTTTAAAGCCCCTCCAGCTACTATGAACATCAACAAGCCCAGCAAAGCTCTTTAGTGATCATAACAAATATGTCAGGCTTTACTCTGCAATTGATTCACTTTTGGTAACATAAGTTAAGCTTAAAATCTATATTTCATATATAATCAAGCAGCCAAATTGGCCTTTTGATATAGAACCCAGACCAGCCACTGTGTCTTTATCTTAGAAAGCAGGAAGGCCAACAAAGCTACAGCCAGGGAAGTGACAGTTCTTCTTTATTATCCTCCCTGATCGTGCCCATCTTCCCATCTCCCCTATCAAATTTCTGGGCCTTTTTGATAAAAAATAATTTAAGAGTGTGCTTCACAGGAAGCACACGAAGGTTACAGATTAAGCAATGCCTGGGAACACCTCTTTAAAAGGTGCAACCATAAAAAGAGCCTGTGAATGGGAGCAGCAATGCCAGTCTTGCACGCAGCCCCTTCTAGCAGCATGGAAAAGGATAGCAGGGTCAGATGCTGTGGGAAAGCTCTCCTCCCTGCATGGGCACTAACATCTCCTGCTGATAAAACCCAGATGATGGAGGATTTTTAAACCTCCCTGACCGTGCACTCATTGGCGACGTTTCCTTTCCTCTGTCCCCTTTCTGTATTGCAGGTTTCCTGAAGCAGCTCCCCTCTCCACTGTGGGGTCAGGCAGAAGAATACTGCTCCTGAGCTGTTTCTTATGAAAAAGGACTTAGTCTGGGGGTTTGAGGGGCTTTTGTTTGTTTTTTTAAAGTACTCTCTCTACCAAAGCAGTGTCCCTGTTGGTTTTGGGTTGGTTTTTTTTTGTTTGTTTGGTTGGTTGTTTTTTTTGTTTTGTTTTGGTGTGGGGTTTTTTTTTTTTTGTTTGTTTGCTTGTTTTTTGTTTTCCTTTTCTTCTTTAAGCAGTTCACACACTTATTCTCTCCTCCTTTGCTGGCATTATGATTTCACATTACAAATTCAGCATCAATACCAGCTTTGGGGATTCCCTTCCAACTGCTTCTGCCCTGCCGTGCGTGATCCCCTCCATGTGCTGCTGCAGTGGTGCGTGACATCAGCCTGACAGGGGAACTGATCCACTATAACAAGAAACACATAGAACACAAAAGCGGGATTTTTCTTTTTCTTCAGCTGGATCAGCTCCCTGAGATGTTTCACTGCACAACCTCACAAAATTGCATGGTCAGCATCAAGGGGATGGCTGCTGCAGAGTAGGAGTGCCTCCAGACTGTGATGCCAATGAGCAGTTTTACAGTTGAAGCCATGGCTTGCCTTGGCTCGCTCATGCCTCCATTCTTCTGCAAGTGAACTGGAGTGTAGTTTCGTTGGGTCAGCAATTACATCCAATCATAAAGAGCCTATAAAACACAAGCATTTTGATAAACTTAGGTTTTTACTTCAGCCCCTTGTGGGACATCTCAGATTTAAGCTTCCCACAAGGATCAAGGAAATCTGAGGATTTGGTTGAGATGGATTTCATAGCTACAGAAGTGACTGAAAGGATTCCACCCATCTATGAAAGGTAAAATGGATTTATGTTCAAATTCACTATTTAGCCCTCTGTGAATGCTCCACAAATCAATCCGTTTTTCACTTGCACAAATATCTCACAAATCAACATGCAACAGGAAATTTAAAGTTGAGGCTGGCACCTCCATTCATATTTATCGCTGTCAAGGGTGAATAGAAGGAAAAGATCTAAAGGGAATATTTTGTGTATCTGGAAAATAAAGGACAGAAGATCCTGCCAGTCATCCACAACCTTAGCCCACATGGACCATGTCTCTGTTACAGACCAACAAGCTACAGCCCTCGTGTTCAATGGGCTGCATTCACAAATGCCACTCTGAAAGCTAGATCAGCAGAAAGACAAAGATTTCTGAGTTTATCTCTCACTTCTCATGCCAATTTCCCACCACTGTAATTTGCTTCCAGGCCAGCACTTAAAGTTTTGTTACTTTACAAACTTTATACCTTAGAACAGTGGTGCAGTGCTGGAGTCGACACCTTGCCTTGAGATACCAGGTGGCAACACTTTAACACTCTTCTCCTGTGGTGCAGTAGCCCACGACAAAGATATAAGGAAAAGGTAGGTTTTCCTCTATGAGAAAAATGGATTTAATTCCAGATGGTTATGTTGCAGAGAAACTACATTACAGCTTGAGCTTTACCAAATTCAGCTTGGATTCTTCAGTTAAACTATTTCACAAGATGTGAAAATTCCAATCACTTCCTATGCTCTACAAAAAGCTTCCTAACCTGATACTCACAAAGGAGTGGGGTTTGCTTGGCTGTTAGATGTTTTAGTGGGTTTTGGGGTTTTTTTAAATAATTTTAATATTTTAAAAAGTTTTGCCTTGAAATATCTTGGAAATGGGTAATTGGGCTGATGGCTAACACCTGCCAGAGTGCCCGTTCTGAGATTTTTCCAGTTCCATCTGAATCAGGTCCGAAAAGATAAGTCACGGTGATCACAAATGGGTGGACCAAATTAGCAACGTACGGTTTTCAGGAGTGAGATGGGATTTGGAGAACCTCCATTTTTAGGTTACTAATTTAAAGCATTTTAAAATAACCTAGTTGCTTAGAAAGGGCTAATTTATACCACCCTCTGAAAGGTACCCCATGCCAGGGACCCAAAACATGAGTACCCCAAATCTCTAGGCATTGCTTAGAACCTCAGAGAGATTACAGGGGAGATTTAGGTTTCCTTTTCAAACAGTGGTACTTATGGGCCATATATTTGTATTTCTTATGATGCTACACACTCAATACACCTTTGTCCTGTTCCTGCAGGATATTTCAGCCCCATCAGCCTCTCCTCACTGCACCAGCACTGTTTCAGGTCAGGTATATTCATTAAAAAGTCTGCCAAGTTCTTGGGAGGAACACAGTGGGGTTTTTTTTGCAATGTGCCCAATAGGGTCTATTAGCATACAAGACTCTGAAATTCACTACAGCTGAAATAAACCAAGAAAAGTTTAACCCTGAGGCTTCTGACAGCAAGACAAGCAGGGAAGAAAGGAAAGAAAGGAAAAAAAAGAAATAAACTAAAAGCAAGAAAGACTTTCTTGGTCTTGCTGATTACACATAATCAACACAGGACTGCTCTGTTCATGCTGTATCTGAGACTTTCTGAAAGAGCTGAGTACTCAGAATCATTATACACTGCATTTAGTCCAGCATTAATTCCTCTCCTGTGCAGATGATTAAAAGGTACAAAGGCCATTTAATTAGCACCTCATGTCACGCCTTACAACTTGTAGCCATCATCTGGTAGCAACCAGACAGAGACACAAATGAGCATACACACATACACACAGAGGCACACCATCACCTCCCCACTAATAACATAAGTTCCTCCTATGCAATTATAGCTGGGTGCCCCCTAATTCTGATCTCTTGAGCATTTAATGCGTTTTCTCTGGGGTCTACACAATCCTGCTCTAATTTTGCCAGCGGCCTTTGTATCAAAGGCCTGAGCTGTGTGAAAGGTGATTTAGCAGAGATGGTGTCGGTGATTATTTTCAAAGGAACTGCTGCAGCCCCACCACGAGGGACACTGCAGCCTCCAGATAGGGGGCCCTTATCATATTTTCTATTCTCAGATAAGATTATGTTTCCTTTTTTCATCCTCCTTCCTGAATCTTCTTGATAACAATTGGGGGCCAGTTTAATCACGGAGGTTGAAATAACCAAAAGCGTTCCTAGGGTAGTGGTGGGGAGGGCAGGGAACAGGGCCAGGTGGGTGGGGAGGACGGAGAAGCCTTACTGGTCAGAAAAGTTGGGTAAGAGCAACTCAGAAATAAAGCCAGCAGAAATGGGGTTATTTCAAAGGGAACAGCTGTTAAAGTGCAACCAAACGAAAAGCACATGCAACCAATGTTCTTGTGGTCACCCGTCAAAATCAAAACCAAAATGGGTTGTTCACGCACCCATTCTGCGGTCTAAACAAATTAGACTGAAAACAGGACCAGGACGAGGAGATGGATGACCTCAAAACAATAGGGCCAGGCCCTTTGTGAAACAGCCCTTTCTGGTGCTGGGGGGGGGGTTTCTAAACACTAATAATATCTTTGCGATAAGATGAATCGCTTAGGCACAATGTGAATTGGTTCCAGGGAACTGACCCCGACCCCTGGGGTTTGAATCTACTTGGACTGAGCATCAGAGGCAGAAGGGAGCAGTGAGTGCCCTGTGTGACAGCCCCAGAAAAAGACTGACATGGACTTGGAGAAATGCAGGGGACTCTGTAGCTCTGGCCAAGGCTGTCCATTCCAGGACAACATGGTAATGTTACAGCATGGTAAATTCCTTGGCATATATTCAGAGTGGGGGTAAAAGCCCCGTTAGTACTCGAATGAGATTTTCTAAGAAGCGTCAGGCTGAGCTAGTCCACAATGACACTATGTCCTCTGAGTCCATTCTGAATCAGCACCCTAAGTGTTGCATCAGAAGGTGCCAGACTTTGAGAGTGGCAGTTAAGGGGCAGGAGGTGGGGTAAGGAGATAACACATTTCAGATGGGTTATAAATCAGAACTGTTCATCGCCTGTTGCTGTTCAGCTCCCCCCTCCCATCATTCTCTGTTGCAAAAAACTGAAAAATCCCATTCAGCTTTGGCAGCATTACCTCCAAACAACCCCTCAATCACCAGTGTCTGTTGTGTCAGTGCTAACGTTCCCACGTGCCAAACCACAGGGGACTGTTGTTCCATCTTTGTGTAAAAGGAAACCGTTCCACCCTTAAGGACTGTTTGCAGCGAGAGGCAAAGTGTATCTAAGACACCAAAGCAACTCTGGAGGCATGTCCTGCTTTTCTGAGCTTGAAAACTTTCTGTGGAGGCAGCCTGAAGAAGAGCTATCCTGGCTGTGGTCTCCCCTCAGACCTAGCAAAAAGGTCTGCATTTCCAACTTTTGCAGCATTTGGAGACACCTCAACCTGCCTAGGGATCAGGTCACACACACAGCTCCCAAACACCAGTGTCAGTTCACGATGCCCCTCTGAAGCTGGGCTACAGGTGCCCAGCCTTTGGGCTACTCATAGCAAAGTGACATTTTCTCCTGAGCTTACCCTTTGAGTCTGGAACCAAACCAAGGAAGGACCCACCTCCTTCCAGCAACGGCCAGTCCCAACTGAGATGGCAGAGCAGAGCACTTGGCCTCGAAGATACTTGCACGTGGAGTTCAAAGCCAGGCCTGTCTAACTGTAAGGCAGTGGATGGCAGCTTACCACAGAGTTCTTCGTAATAAAGTCTATTTGAAGACTCTCAGTGAAAAGTGTGTTCCTAATAAAGGATAACATTTCACGGTCATTATGCGATACACTTAACTTTAAAAGGAACAAAAATGCTGAGAAAGTAATTTTCTGAAAAGGGCTCTCGGATTTCATTACTATGGGTCAAGTGCCTGGGGAGAAGAATTAAAGAAAAACACGAACTTGTGCACAAATTAATTAAAGATATTTCCACTAATAAATTGTCCCCATATCCCAAGGCAGAGCCTTCAGTTTACAAAATGTGGTAATATTCAAGTTGTGGTTTTCTCCACCAGGAAAGTGGTTCAGGAACATTTAAAATCAAATGGACAGAGTTGGGGATGTGGAGGCTGGGAATGGGAGGGGTTCTCTTCCTTCTTCAGCCCATAGAATATTCCCAGTATTTTAGCACATTTCTAAGAAAAAGAAAAAAATATCTTGTTATACCCTGAGAGACCCAAACTGTGATGAACTTTTAACTCCTTACTTTTCCTTGATGCGGCAAATTTTTCCAAATAAGGTGACCTTCTCTATATTCTTCCACCAAAACTGTTCCTTTTGATGTAAAGACAGTGCCAGTTGCTGTAATCTGAGGAAATTGCACCACAAGGGGAAAGAAAACAAAACAAAAATCCCAGAAGGAAAAACAGAATTCACTGTCAGCAGCTTTCTGAGTAGTGGGCCTGACACAGCCCAATGCTAATGACCCCCTTCCAACATGGGAACAGCTACCATGAGAGGGGCTATAGCTAAGTGGCTAAGTGCAACCTTGGGATGGCAACTGAACACCCTGGATCTAAGCTGTTTTCAATACATGATTAAAGCTTTGTGGTCCTCTTGAGAAGCTTTATAATCTACAGGTCCACTGTCAGGGCAAGGCACCTTCAGCCCCTAGATCCTGCATTGTGGTGAAGTCAGTGTGCATGAAAACTGTTGCCCTTTAGGGTGGTTTGCACAAGGGGTAACAGCTGCATGCCCAGGCCTGTCTTATTGTTCCCTGCTACCACCAAAGAAAACTGAAGCTGAATTTAATTTTTATATTCTCCCATTTTATCGTCTGTCTTCTTGCAGGCATTGGAAAGTGCTTCTGGTTTTTCTCATTTGAAGGAAAGGGAGGCGGGAAGATTTTAAATCCTTTTTCAGCCCATCTTCTGCAAAGCCCACCACCATCTTAGATCGCTATTGGTCTACTCACAGATGGGAAGAACTCACTCTCCAAAAAAAGTGACAGACCCAAAGAATGAACCTCCCAAATACATAAATACAGCTAAATAGTCCTGTCTAAAGAGCTTAGATAGCTTGTTTTGTATTGACCTCATCCCATTTGAGCATCCCTGTTCTCACACTGATCAGGGGCTGAAACGGAAGGAAACTGCTTCAAGCTTCTCTTTTCCTTTATTCACCCCCCCTTCCCCCCCCCATGCGCCCGGGGACGCGCCTCTCGGCCGGGGCAGGGACTCCGCTGCCCGGGCGGAGGCCGCAGGAAGGAGCCACGCGGCCCCCGCGGGGCCAGGCTGGCGGCGGCGGCCCCTCCTCCGCGCCGGTGCTTCTGGAGCCAACATGGTGGAGGCGCGTGGAGCTGCCGGTGCCGCGCTGCGCGGGCCGGTGACGAACGGGGCCTTGCCCTGCCCGGCGCTGTCCAGCGGGACTCGGCCGAGGGCTGCCGCCTACTCCCGGCCTTGGCTCCCTGGGCTCGACCCGGGATTGATTCGCGGCGCCCCTGCCGGGGTAGATTCGGGGCGGGCGGCCGAGCCGCTGAGCTCATTCCCCGGCTGCCGGCCCTGCTGAGCGCGACTCTGGACAGCGAAGCTGAGCCTGGAAGATCTCGGCAGCGGAGCCCTTCGGTGTGGCGTGGGAAAGGCGGTTAAAAATAAGTTCAGGACTCCCCAGCCGGGTGTCTCCAGGTCGTCCATGGCTTAGGCTTGGTGAATTCAAGTTTCCCTGGGTCGGACACGCGAAATGTGCCTTATAAAGCGCGGGTGCTGCGCCGACGGCTCGGGACGGCCGGTGCTGCACCACCGAGTGAACCTGTCCCTGAGCAAACAAAGAACAAGCCTATAAATAACGCACCAGTCGCTCCACAGTATTTTACGTTACAGGTTTCCCACTCACCACAGTTCCATAAACCAGCATTTTGCATTTTGAGAAATAAAAGAACTGGATTTGCACCACGGTGGGTGGGCTTCACGGAGAAAGGTCTTTCGAATGCCTCCAGCCTTCAGAATTTCAGACTGCAGGAGGAAGCAAAAGCCAAAAATAAGGAACCAAAGTTATTGAAGTTTATATGGGCAAATCAGTTCTCATGCAGGATTATCTTTTATTGTTTTCAGCCCTCTAATCTAGTCAAATTTGGCACTGGAATAGTTTACAGCTCTTGCCTCTGTTTGTTTCGAAGGCTGAATATAAACCAGTAATTGATATAAACCAGTAATTGATCACTAATGGTTAATATAATATGCTTTTAATCTTAGGAAAAAAAACAAAGCAGGATGTCCAATTTATCTTCAAACCAACACTGGAGCAAAGCCATATGTTTTTTTTAAATTTAAGATAATAAATACAAGGGTTTGCTTTCACAGGATGTTAAAGGCACCGAACACTTGACAAAACCCAAAACCCAAACGCCTTTTAAATGTGGAGACAATGTGTAAATGGTACGCACGTAACCCTGTTAGAGCGATGGAGTTTATCACGCTCCTGTTCTGTCAGGAGCCAAGGTCACATTTCACAGAACTGATTTTCAATTGACAAATCAAGTTTTACAAATTGCCCTGGCCTATGAATTACTTAGCTGAGGAGGAGCACTCGCAGACTGGTGGGAGCGCTGGGTCTGCCACGGCCTCACGGCACCAGCTGGGATCGCGGCGGTCTTGAGCGAGAGCAAGGTTTGACCTCCGGTATCAGATGTGGTTTTCTAATACACAGGCAAGCGTTGCTGTGTGGTTAATTTTACAGCACAATGTCAAAACTGGCATTGCTGAAAAACAGAATGAGCTCTAAGAAAGTCATCATCTTCATTACGTTTCGAAGTTACTCAGTTTTTCAGCACTGGGCTAAAGGGTTATAGTTAGAGGCACACTGGCTCTTGCCAGCTGTAACTGTGATTTGACTCTGAGGGTGGATGGCATTACAGAGCTGCCCCTGCTGCGCTAGGTATGAAGCATTTCTGTACCTGGCTGTGCCTGTGTGCCACCAAAAGGTTTGTTGGAATTCTCAGCCTATTATACCTCTCCCGTTTTCTCACCTCAGGACCAATACGAGGAATTATTTGGAAGGTTTCTGAGAGACAGCCGTTAGCCATGGCCTCCACTTGCTGGCTTACGTGTACCCGTGCTATCGGCTGCCAATCAACAGGCTTTTGCCGATTTACCTCACAGCAGGGTGAGGCTTGTTCCAGGGGCAGTGCAGGATTGCACAGCCAGGCAAATAGAGAGGGGTGCAGTGAAAGATCAGCAGTAAGGGAAGGGCGTAGGGAGGACATGGGGAGATGTCACCCTGACAGCAGGAAAGGGATCCCTCTCCTCAGTGACATGTTTCTGTCACCATCCCTGGCCTGGGATGAGCATGGCTTTGGTCGGTAGTGGAGAGATTGGCATGCTTAATATCAAGCACAGTGTGATTAAAATAGCAGAGCGGTTGAGAAGATGGGACAACCAGTCCCATAACTGACGGCAAGCTCAGACCCATACCACATGGGTGTCAAAAGAATAGATGACAGTTTTGAGTCGGGAGTCTTGGAGGCCAGACATGCTTTCATTGCTGTGGAAAAATTGGCTGCTTCTGAAACTGTCTTGCACTCATCACTGATCATCTGAGTGTTCCTCACTTTTATAAGGAAATGTTGAACAGGTGACAAAACCATCAAACTGCACTGGTTCAGTTTGTTTAATCCTGAACTCAAGGGGACTTGGGCCATCATTGCCACCTTCTGCCTGTGAGCCAGCCTGCAACCCGTTGCCACGTTTTACCCAGGTAAAACTCCCCGGTGCTGCTGCAGAGTGAGTGGGCTCTCAAATCTGCTGCAGTTCTAGGAGCCATGGAGGTGGACTGACACCTCTCCATATTTGCTCAGGAGGCATCGGCTGAAACTGGCACCAGTCTCATCTGTGAGTCAGCCCAGGCCAGTGCTTCCTTTTGGAAATTTCTCATCCCTTTTAACCTTTTGGTTTAAATGGATGTTTTTTACTTTATCCAGGAAGGGAAGGGAGGAACTGCCTTCATATGCTTTAGCATGGCTGGAATGTGGTGTGAGATGCTACCGCTGCAAGGGTTCGTTGCTGCTGTTTCCTGGACACAGTTTCCCAAACAGCCCTTCAATCGGGCTCAGCGTTCAGTAACTTTTCAACTGTGTTTTAGTTGGCATTAACATAATCTTAAAGTTTTGTGCAAATAGTACATGGAGAATGCCTTCGTAAATATAGGCTGCCTTTGAAAATTCTCATATTATTTGAATTAATTTCTAAAGAAGGTGACCATTTCTGTATTTACAGTCCTTTATTATTGTTTGCTTGTGCTCAAATTGCTCAATGATTTGGTAGGATCAAGTACATGTTATGCCAGATGAAGTATTTTAGGGTTATAAGGGGGAATAGAGGTGTAAGAGCAGGAATAAAGAAGGATGAACAGAGGAATAGAGATGGAGGAAGGCAGACTAAGGTATTTCAGGCATTGATGTGGATTCAGTGATTTGTGATCAGGGAATACATGACATATTCTGAGATTTTGAAGGAGATGGGCAGACTGATTTTCTGTAGCGCTTTAACAGTACGTGCCAAAAGTATGGTACCTACTATAGTAACTTGGAAACACTGAAACTTTCTTGAAAGCACTTGCTGGGATAGTTTTCCAGTAAATCAGAATAAACAGTAGAGGTTTCTGTACATTTAGTCAGTTGTTCTATCACCCAATGACTATCGCCCCCCTCCCCAGGAAGGGGAATCGGGAAAAGGAAAGGAGCCCTGTGGGTGGAAATGGAGACAAAATCAATAAAGTAATAATAAACAACTGATACTAATAGTAAAGTACACAAAGTCACACTCAGCCCCTGTAGTGGTTGTGAGCTGCACATCCCCACCAGCGAATGCTGGATGGCATGCACTGTGAGCACCACAGCTCCAGTGAAAACATGATGATCACAGCAAATGCGACAGAACGCCTCAGCAGCAGAATGATGGGCGAGACCCTCCTGGGATGACAACCAGCAAACTTTCCAGTTTATAGTGAGGGTGACATTTATGGTATGAAACACTTCTGCTGGCCAGCTTGGGTCAGCTGTCTGGGCTTTCACTCCTTCTGGCTTTAGCACCTCGTTAATCCAAAACTGCTAACAACCTTGGTCACTATGGAGGCCCATGTACCATGGCTAGCCACAAACAAAACCACAGTGTCTTACTAACTTTGTTCTCAACAAATAGGATGCTGCAGTCTTTGTAAAAATGCAGCTTTCATGAACAGAAAACTGATTCTATGATTCTATCCCAGTAAAGGCAGGACAGGATTCCACCCTTATTCTATGCCACTTACATTGCACCCAAGACACTACTACTCTCCCGTCTCTCTATTTGTTCATTTGCATATATACACAGAGATATTCTTCCCTTAGTCTAGGGACCATCTCTCTAAAGAGTTCATTGAATTAATTTAGTCCAAAACCATAGGTTCCATCTGTCATAATAATCTTCCAGGGCACGAAAAATTGTATGGAAGTCATTCAGTCAGATCAGGACCAGGCTCAATATGGCGTGACAGTTGGGTGCAGCAGGATGATGTGTTGTGCATCTGGAGCTCACAGCCGGTGTACCTGGTGTGGCCTGTGTTCATGGTCTGGGGTGAAGATGTGGATCTTGAGGAAATTACTGGGTGCCAATTGTTGAAGTTTGTTATTCATTAATCTGGGTGATTCTTACTGTAATAAAAGTTATTTTCTTTATTAGAGAGAAACTCTGACAAGCGATAACACATAACAACTAGAATCCTACAATTCAAATTATTGGCTACTCTCACCTAAAATCAAGTCTTGTGGTACACATGGACATTCCCCATCCTCTTGCATCACCCACAGGGTGCACACAGGCCTTGAGCAAAAGCAACCCCATGAATGGGTTTGCCTTTGCCAAAGGCAGGAGTCACCCAGACTGTTTTCCCCAACACATTCCTTACGTGCACCACGGGGACTTTACCCCCTTCTACAGTACCTAGAAGTTCTGATTGAGCAGGGCCAACTTGATTGACAGATGCCCTGGTGTTCACTAATCATGTGGCACTTGCTAAACGTTCATCCCAATGTTTAAATGTCCCAGCACCCATTGCTTTCAGTGCAGTCTGTGATAGTCCATTGTACTGGCCAACCTGCCTGGCAGCTGGTGCATGGCAGCGGGTGTGCTCTATCCCTCCTCTTTAGCACAGAGACTGCTTCAGAAATGAGTCTCGTCATCTGACTTGACTCCTTCCGGGGTGCCGTGTTGCCAGAAGATTTGCTTTTTAAGGCCCAGAATAGTGTTACGGGCAGTGGCATAGGGCATGGCATATACTCCTGACCATCCAGCACGTGTAGGCACGTGGTGTTTACCTTGGCAAGTTCGTGAAAGTGACATGTAACAAATTTGCTAGGCCTCCCCATACTTCCATTTCAGTCATTGTCCTTCATACCACAGAGGTATAAACTGCTTGGCTTCTTTAATTGCAGTGCATGGTTCACATTCATGGGTGGCCTGTGTGATAGTGTCCATGGTCAAGTGCACCCCTCAGTCACAATGTTTTGCATCTTTTCCTTGATGGCCAAAAGAGTCATGAGCCCACTGAGCTAAAAATGATTCACCCATAAGTTGCCAGTCTAAGTCTGCTTGAGACACGTCAGTCTTAGCAGCCTGATCCACCTGCTGGTTGTTTTGATGTTCCTCAGTGGACCGACTCCAGGGTATGTGGGCATCTATGAGACGTACCTTTACAACCGGCTTCTCTAATCGGGCAGCAATATCTTGCCACAATGGGGCAGCCCAGGTGGGCTTGCCTCTGCACTGCCAATTGTTCTTCCACTGCTCTAATGATCCCCACAGGGTATGTGCCACGATCCATGAGTCAGCCACTTTTCTCCATCAGCAGTATCTAAAGCCAGCTGGATGGATTTTACTTCTGCAAACTGACTCGACTCACCTTCTCCCTCAGCTGCTTCTGCAGCTCGTCTTGCGGGACTCCACACAGAAGCTTTCCACATTTGCAGTTTTCGTACAGCATGTCAGGACCCATCAGTGAACAAGGCACGCTGCTTCTCATTTTCTGATAATTCATTGTATGAATTATTTGCACGATGTGTGGAAACATCCAGTTCAACACTGGCAGTCAGGGCACCAGGAGGAGCTGTGCCTCAGTACCAGTTACTCCTGAAGC
>JAAGNO010007332.1:51789-68278 GCA_033439905.1 Ceryle rudis
CACATCCCTCTCCTCTTTTCTTTTCCTTTGCTCCCCCCCCCCCCCCCCCCCCCCCCCCCCACTTAAATTTCACAGGCATCTGAATCTGATCACAACTTCCTCTGTCCAGTGTAAAGTTTAGTCTGAGAGAGCACACATACCACAATCTGTTGGGATAATATTAATGTATAGTATTTGAAGCCCCAGGGCCTGTATGTTTCATTAATTTCCTCCCCATTAAAGTAAAATGAGGATATCCTGTAGAGAATTGCAGTGAACCATTCGGACTGTGAAACTCGTCCTGACCCTGCAAAGAAAAACAGACAGAAGAGGAAAGAGCAGCTGATCGCAATATAGAGCCACCCAAATGAAACACAGGGGTTCCTTGCTTAGCCCTCTTTGCACTACTACCGTGCAAATATTTAGCTTAACAGGATGTGAAGAGCTGGTCAGCAAGCGTTAAAAAAATATGCACTGATTTTTATTTGTTTAAAACATGAAACATTTCCCGTACATTCTTTTCAGTGCATTAACCTCAGGCACAATTTCCACTCTGGGATTGAGCAAGCTGGGGACCTGGGCTACACACGAATAATTCAGATTACTGAATCTGTTTGTGTGTGGTTGGGCATGCATACCGATCCTTGCTTGTTAACCCAGTGCATCCGAGCTCTGCTAAACCCTTGAGGGCTGGCATCCAAGACAAATCACCTCTTCCAACACAAGTGGACATTGTGGTGGTCGATGTCAGCCAGAATGGTTCTGTCAGGTTTAGGACAGATCCAGAAGAGCCCAAGGCTTTTTTGAAAGCACAACAGTATTATCCCCAACCTCTCTATCCTAGCATGTTGTCTTTGGGTTTGTTTTTCACCTAGACCCTTCTGACCCCCTCTGTCCAGTGTCCTTGGTATTCACAGCTCACCTTTCTCCTGACTCACTTGGGAATGACTAGAGGATGGAATTTTCCACTTTGGACTTGAAAGCACAGGTGTAAGCACATGGATTTTTTTTTTTTTTTAAACTAGGAATGTTGTTGCTTTTTTTTTTTTTTTTGTGGAGAACAAGGACAGCCATTCAGACAAGGTTCAAATTCTACCAGTTCCCTTGTTCTGGCTGTTTCAATAAGCTCTGCCCAAATGCCAGAGCTCTACTGCTCCATGGCAGCTGGTGTGACAGGCAAGGTGGGAGGCAAAGGTGTAGGCCATCTGAATATCACTGAACAAGTGAAGAGACTCAGAGCTTGCTTCCTTCATTTTTTGTTGGCAGGCACCTACCTTGCACTGCAGGTTTTCCTGTTTGCCCAGCAATCTTCGAGTCATGCCTGAAGTGATCCCCAAGAAGGCAGGGTGAAGCACAGGGAGCTTGGGGATTAGTCCTACTTAGAAAACCTGCCCCAGGCTTCACGGCTAAGGTACTTGCACATAAACCTGAGTTGTCCTGAGAAATCAAGCACACAGATTGGTCTAAATTGCCTTCCGCTGACACAAGACATGCTTCAAAAACACAGCTGGAAAATGAATTTCCTCTTCTGTAGCCCTCTCCAACACCAACCCTTTGAAGACCTAATTTCAATCCCGAGTAATGCCTCTGCTCTGGTCCCAAGACTGCAAGTTAAAAAGCTTCTTTTGGAGGCAGTGCATTGCCTGCCCTGGAGGGAAGAGGCAGTTTGAATTACACTGCACCAGCCTCTCTGGATTGTTAACAGACCCGTGTCACCAGGCTGCAGAGGATGCCCTGCCCATGCCAAGGAGCACAGGTGTTTTGCGATGCAAGTTATGGGGTGAAACCAGATATGGGCAAATCTCAACAGGACTGGGAAGGTATCCCCTGCCCCCCTTACAAAGAATGAGAAAAATTCCTCTCCATGCTCCTTCCCTAGCTGTAACCTTTGCATTGTGGTGTGGTCCCAGAGAACTTGACCTCTGTGTGACTGTTGCAAATGGTGGTAGGATTCAGGAGCAGAGAGATGACAGAACTGCAGGGTAACATGTCCCTCTGAGACAACAGCTAGTTAAAATAATCCCCAGAATGCAATCCCCCCAGAGATAAAAATCAAAAGACTCAGCTGGACTGTATGACTAGAGAATTTGGTTAACTATCTCACAAAATCTTTAGCTCAACACCTCATATCCTCCCTAGAAAGCCCTAACTCTAACTCATGGTCGTTCAAAACCCATTGCAAATGCACGCCCCAGCCAGAGGTTCTTAAGGAGTATCCACTTGTACTTTCCTGAACCTTAAAAGTAAAGCTTATTCTAGATCAAATCCTCATTCCCTTATTTTCCAAGCTCCATGACAGTAGCTGCTATTTACTCCTCCTCAGCTTCCTACTATCTCCTTGCAGCATATTCTTCTCCCATTTCACTTCACATTTCTCCTTTGCCAGCAACTTTCTTCCTCCTCTTACCTCTTAAGTGCCTCTCACCCATTTCCCAGCACGCAACTCAAATGCTTCCTAAAACTGGAGGTGGGTCTGCATAATGAAGGTTAAATGCAAATTTTGCAACGTTTCTGTGGCGTTTGGCTCCTAGGCAGTCATTTGGGCCTGTCTCGGCTTCCAATGCCCTAAACTGCATGAAGAATTTGGCCTCTGGTCATTGCAGGAATGCATATAACAATTAATCACAAAAGGCTCCAAGCACGAGATACATGCCAGTGATCACATTTGCACCATTTGAAACACGGACTTTTATACTCATACTTGCTTTCCAAAGTGCCAAGCCCTCACTTGAGACCATATACCATTTTCCCATTCTGCATAGACCCATGCCTTCTGCCAGCTCTCAGCAGGGTGGGAGCACGGGGGAGGACATACTTGGAATATAATATGCAATAGCCTGATGATTACTAATATTTCTTAATAAAAAAGCATATATAAAAAAGCACTAAAAAAACACAGCCCCCAGCTCATGATTTGAATAAGGGGGAGGGAAGAGGTGTGTGGGGGGAAATTGTCTTAATTAAAATTCTCTCTTTCATCCTGGTAATTACATTCAAACAGGCAACAGCAGCAGCATCGCTGCTTGTCACTGTGCCAAAAAAAGAAATTGATTTGATCACCGGGACATCGTGTTGTATTAAATAAAATTCTTAAAAATCTGCCAGCATTTTTTTTTTTCCTTAAACTGTAATTACTTCTAGAACATTGCAAAGAAGGTTGAAAACAGAGAAAAGAGAAGAGGAGGAGGAGGAAGGGGACCCAGTGGTGGATAATACACCAGTAATGATGGAAACACCTGTAAGCCAGCAGAGATCTAGCAGCTATCAGCTCTGGCTGCATTCCATATCCATTAGCTACAAGAGGCTGCTTAGGCTCCAGGAAAGGAGGGTGTTAGCTCTGACAACTGGTGAAAAGCTGATGAAAACGTACCAAAGGGGCAGTCACGGCGCTGCCATTTGATAAAAAGAGGAAAAAAAAAAAAAAGGAGAGAGAAGGAAAAAAAAAAGCCAGGAGTAAATCAGTCTAATTAATGGCTTTGCTCATTTATCGGGGGCAAATGCTAATTATTCTTTTTAATCACTTTTCTGCCACAGTTGCTCATTCTCTTTTTTTTTTTTTTTTTTTTCCTTCCTGCCAGCTCTGCTTAGTGAGAAATGCTGGTAGAACAGCAATCCAAACATCAGGCTTATAAATAAGGAAAGCACAAGAGAAAATTAAAGAATGGATGAGAACATTCATGAAATCCTATCAGGCCTCTCTCCATGTAGAAATGCCCTGCACCCTTGCTGGTCACCTACCTCCCTTCATGACCTACAAGTTAAAAACTAAAACTAAGAGTAGCCCTTAAGAGAGGCTGGAAGATCCTGCAAAACAGCTTTTAAAACCATCCCTTCAAACTCGGAACTGCTGCTCTCAAATCACATTTCTGTCTCATTAATTCACCAACACCTGCACAAACAGCTTTTGTTGACATCAGTCTATAGGAAACAACTCCTTATTGATAAATCCAAGAGATTCTGTATGTGAATATTAGTGTTTAACCATCCTGTTGTTTTAACTACAATGTGCAGGGCTGTCAAAAGCAGTGAGCAATGTTGGTTGCACATCTCCAGACACTTCAAGATCCTGGCTTTGAGAAGGCAGTGAATGTACCACTTTCTCAAGTCTCTTTAAGCTGGTTACCCAAAAAAGCCACTAATTACCACCATAAATCTTGTTCTCATTCGTCGAGTGGTGAGCAGAAACTTGGCTTTTGGTGACCAAAGAGACCATAAACACAGGGACTAAATTTGCAAACAAACCCACAGACTTAACGAAATCACCCAGCAAACTGTCAAAAAAAGCAAAATCAAAAACCTACATGAAGACACAAGAGTCAGTTTGCAAACAAATCTCAATAGAAGATGATTCCATTCATGGCAGTCAATTTGGAGTAAGTCAGTGAGGAGACAAAGATGATACGCGACTGTCAGACTATACAGACAGTATTTGGGAGCACATGTGAGCAGAGCTGCTCTACCAACACAGCCAAGAACCTGAGATCCTGTTTTTTCTTACCTTTAATTTGCAGAAGGAATAAGTTACTCACCTCAGTGAGCTTGGAGGATCCTCATAACACTCCCCCTTAGAAGCAACACTACCCATGGCAGCAGATCCAGGAGGACATGGGTGAGATGTTAGAGGAAACTCTGGCTGCAGAGCTGCTTTGGTCACAGTTTAAAGGTCTCCAATAAGAATTTAGTTCAACAATCTAGTTACTGCATAGTAAATCCCCTGAGTACTAGATGTGTGTCTTGATAGCTGCTAAACCTCAGTAAACAAGTCTTTAATCATCATTGGTAATTAATTAGCAAACAAGAACTAATTGCAACTAGATAGATTTGTAGATTCAAGACAGTTGTTTTTACATTAATTAAATATAGAGGTCTATGAGTTACACAAATACATTCTAACCAACGTACACACAGGTTTCTAAAACGCACTTGATTTGTAGTAGTAGAGCTTTCCTGGTGAAAATTGTTCAAAGGAAGATAATTTCAGGGTGGTACAAATATTGGCACCTGTGACAGGTGTTCACAAGTACTGATAACCTCACCCAGCTAAGAGCAGAAACACCACCAGTGGGACCACAAGCAGGGATAAGCAAGCTCAGGAAGTCAGAGCCAAGAGCGTAACACTCAGTGAAAGGTTGAAATAAATATAAATGATAAATACACAAGGAATTTGTACTCTACTACATTTGTAGTCTGTTTCATGGAAAATTATTCCTTGAAAAATTATTCATCTGGCTTTAATGCCAGTCCTAATGGCATTAAGTCAGACTTCTGCCACCAATTTTGAAAAGAAACAAAGCTTTTACCCCATGAGCCTCATTTTCAGAGCTGACTTTATAACCTCTTAAAAATGGGCAAACCCCCAAACCAAGCTGAAGAGATCTTATTACAATACGAGAATTCAAAGCCCTAATTTGGCAAAGGCAGGAGAATGATTTGGTAAAATCAAATGAAAATTTGTGTCTCTTGCTCTCCCAGGTTGATCTGAATTACAGGTTTTTCTTAGGCCCACGAATATTTTTGTTTGTTTTCAAAGACCCTGGAACCTTCCCCTCCCAGCTGTGCAATTCACTTGCCAGGCAACCTTTACCACCAGTTAAACATGATGCTCTAGCAGCAATTTACAGTAATGTTTTGTAAGATCTGGTAAGATGCTGGAGGAATTCCAGTGCATCCTGACAGGGAGAGATCATTTTGAGTCCAGGCAGGTTACAGACAAAACAAACAGCCTGAACATTTGCAAAGCGGTTGTGTTTCTGTAAGCACGGGAATAGATCCCATCTGTCTTCCAGCCTATGTGGATTTGGGACCAATTAATGCCCAGCTTTCTGTTTGCTTTTCTTCTCTCTTTATGATGGAAATTACTGATCATAGCATCTTAGATCATTGACTGGGAGATGGGAACAGCAGCTATTGCCTCTGCCACTGTAGCCCAGCCCTTCACACAGTTCCCTGTACTGTGTTCACCAGGATGGACATGTATCTACACATACCCATCCATAGCTGAATTCTTTTTGCCTTTGTAGAGCCTCATCTCCTCCCTCACCCCTACACAACACTAAATCCACCTGACTTCCTTTTATGCCTTCCCCTAAAGATACAATAACAAACTGGCAGAAAGATGACTTCTTGAAGAGATACAAAAGAGAGGGAGGAGGCTGGCTAGATAAAATTCAACAGTTGTGACTTACATATACAACTGAAAACCAGCAACCAAATGGTCTGTGATCCAAGTCACAGATGCTGCAGTTATTTGCTGCAAGGAGACTGTATCCCTTTGGCATGGCCTTCCCAGACACCATACTGCACACGGTTGCGAGATAACTTCCTGAAAATGTGCAAATATGCAAAACAGATCGTAGAATGGGCTTGAGCTGAAATGCATTAATGACTATGACATCCCAAACTCTCCCTCCCACACAGCTCAACCAACAGAGCTTTGCATCCAAACTCCTCCAAGGGGCCGGCACACAACTGCTTTGCATGACAGAGGAGGGGGAGCCAAAATCTGTGCTACATTGCAACCTCTTATCTGCTCACATTTACTCCCCCCCCAACAATGTCTGGGCTTGAATGGAAGTGGAGGGAGAAGGAGTGAGATTTTTCATCTCAACTGGCAGGCAGCAGCAGATTTCATCTCATTCGGCTGCCTCTTACACAAGTACCTCCCCTTCTAGGCTTGTGCATCCCCCTCAAAACACATGCACTGAGTGTGTGTTTACAAACACACCATTTATACAGGCACATCAAACCCTCACACACAGATTGCGTACGAGGAGAGAGATTTAAAAGAAAAATATATCTTTCTCCATATACCGTATGTTCTGCTGGTCTTTCCATTTCATTCTGCTTTATCTATCAAAAATATATTAACCCAAAAGCCTGTTTCCATCAAAGTCTCGATTCCATGAACATTTAAAGATAAGCCTTATCTTATTACTGGTGCATTAACAACAGAAATCTAAAGGGCTACTGTCAATCATCTCCTTTTCTCCATTTCCTTTCCCTCCTCTTCTCAAAACAGCTTTGCAGAGAGCAAAGATACTGGGACCTTGCAGGGGTTTTGTCAGACACAAATACACCTAAACGCCAATGAGCAAAAAAAATGCCACCCCTGCCCCAGCGAAAGGTACCATGGAAAGATCTGAGGGCTTGGCCCGGGCATAGCATGCACCCACAGAAAAGGAAAGAGAGCACCATAAAGCAGCACTCACTCAAACCAAGAAGGAGCCCCAGTGAATTTCTAAAAATACGTACCTCCTTCCCTCACAGCGCAGAGCCTGCCCGCAAGGGATCTCAAAGCAGTTTTAAAGAAGTTTGCATGAGGGAAATAAACCACTCAGAAAAATCCAAGGTCAGAGAGGTCATCTGCATTTCTGTTTCCATTGCATCTATTTGTTATTACAACTTTTCCCTTGCCATCCCTAACTACTGCTTTCTCCTGGTATCTCGTCCTCTGCACATCATCTGTGTAAATTTTAAATGGTTCTTATTAGGACATTTGCATCAACCAAGGCAGCATCCAAGCATCTTGGCAGAGATGCTTGTTTGAGGTTTTAGAATTAAAAAGTTCTAGATTACTTATGGAAAGCAATGATCATTTTCTACAGTGTTGTTCTGGGGCAGAGCAAACTCAGCAGTGGACCTGAATTTCAGGCTTCTGGGGCCATTAAAATATCCACTCTAATTTGCAGCAATATGCTTTCCTTTCCTTGCATTTTTTTTTTTTTTTGAATTTCTAATTAGAAGTTTTAATTCTGCAATGAGTGTCACTAAGAGCTTAAGCCAAAAATAACACAGCCTATTCCAAAGGCCCTTTGAAAAGCTTTTATTTTTAAAAGCCAGAATGAGACAGATGATCCAAAAGTGATAAATCTAAGGTTTCTGAAAAGAGCTGAGGATAGCAGGAGGGCAAAGAGACAGCTAGGGGTGAAGAGCACGCACAATGCGGCTGGTAGTAAAAACAACCTTCTTCTCACAGACAAAACTGCCAACTGTGCATGTAAGTGTCTATCAGAGATCTTACCAAGCTTTTCTACATATGCAAATGGTTGCCACTGAGGACCTTTCAGGCTCAAAGCCTGATCCTCTCTAACATCAGCAGCCCTGAACTGGGCTTGCCATCTACTTCCCCAGATGTAGAAGCAAGCACAATCTTTGAAGGTCTTTGCCACAGGGTCCATCCCTTGAGTAATATGGAGGGCACACACCCTCCTGTCATGGAGTACTCTTCCGGAAACATGGCTCTGGGATGCTCTGTCATGTTACTCCATCAAGGTAAGATGAACACAATGAAACTACCCCATATGGTCAGTAACTTCCCAGCCATGCATGTTGAATCAGTTCTATCTTCACAGGCCAAATATTCAGGACAGTCCACTGCTGAGCACAAGTGGCACCTGGAACCAGATCACAATTACTCCAAATTATGCCTTTAAAAGAGTTTCACTGCACCTTCTGGATATAACTTTTTTCCAGCAACTTATCCGTTACTCTTCCCTCAGTTCCTGAAAATGTCTGATCTTCAAGTCAAAGATCTTACTGCATGAGCCTACCACAGTGAAGCTGGCAATGAAAAGGTATCTAAGGATGATGCCAGAGCACGCTTTTGGACTTGCACATCATTCTTATGCACAGCCCCCTTTTATTTAGGCCCATATTATCTTTTCCCAAGGACTACTAGTTCATTCTTTTCCAGAGCCAAAGAGTTGCACAGTTGGGATTCCCATCACAGGGAATCAGCTTCTAAACACCCTTAAAAAGCAGTGTGATGTGTTATGAAGGTCCTCACACTTGAGGTGTTCTTTGGCAGAATAAGAGTAATTCCAAAGCTGAAAAGCTCCCAGAGGACAAACTGACAGCTGCTGCTGCTTTTCTTTTAAGCTAAAGGAATTTCAGCATGAACACACCTGATCTCAGCTATGGCTGCACACCATCTAACACAGATTCATAGAGTCACTCAGTGGAAAATACATTGGGACAGCATCTAGCACCAAACTCTGCTGAAATCAAAGTTAGTTCAGACCAGGTCATTCTGGGCTTTATCCAGTTGAGTCTTGGAGAATTTTCAACAGAGAGTCCAAAATCTGAAATGCCTAGTACTTCCTACCTGTGTGGGTTTCTGGATTGAAAACACTGCCCTTTCCCTCAAGTGTATTGAGGGGGAGAGACAAGGTTAAATTTAAATCTGTAAAAGGGTTTAACTGCTGAAAAGAGAAATGCATTTATGTATGTCTCTGAAGTACTATTTATCACATAAACTTGCATTCAGGTAAAATTGTCTATAGCAGGAATCAAGCCACAGCCAGGACCTTGAAGTAGAATTAAAACTGTGTTATATCATATGGGTGGTGGCAAAATGGAAGACTGAACTGTAGGTGTTAAAAAAAAAAAACAAACCCACAAAACAAAAAAAACAACCAACCAAAAAACACCGCAGCAGCAACAACAACAAAAAACCACAACACACCAAACACACAGTAGAGGGACACAAAATTTTAACCAGGAAAACACATCAGATGTATATGCACATTAGGTATTTATTTTTCAACCAAATACATGTGCCCAGATCATGACAGGATGTTTGAACTGTGCACATCAGGTCTTTTACTGACTGTTTATATGAATACCATTCACTATCAGGCCTCTGCGGAAGATAAACAGATTGAAGAGAGATGGGGACATATCACAGTTTGCATTGCTTCTGCCTCTAACTCCACTCTTGGTGCTATAAGAAATAAAACCTCTTGACCAAAACAATGTCAGAAAAAACAGGTAAGGGAGAAAAAGATCTGGTCACAAACCAGTAGGCAGAGAACAGCGCAAACCAAAGACATCTACCAAAATGCTTGGAGATGGGCACTCTCAAGACCATGAGACATCAAGAGCTCTTCTGGAGTCAGAAGATGACAGACACAAAGTAGCTGAAACTAAGATCAAGAGACATGTGATGCACTTACCTGGTAGACAATATTCAAGATGCATGCCACAGAGACTTGCTAAGGGGACTACAGGACTGAGAAATCCTTGCTGACATTCAGATAATTGGGCTTCATCCCCACTCCCAACACTTTTAAAGTCTCAGAAGCCACAAAGCCAAGCAGTAGGCTTGGACCTACACATGGTGCAGGGAGGGGAGCTTAAAACCTAATGACAAATCAACCAGAAGTGCCTGCATAGTTTTTCTGCACCACATTCTTACCATCCTCTTCACCACGAACCTTCACATTGATTCCAGAAATACCTAGGAAAAGGTGTTAAGAGGATCCACTGCTTCCTCAGGCTAGACAGAGAGCCCAGGGAGGACTCTGAAATCTTCAGGACTGTGATCACTTCATGAAGTGATACGTACCAGTAAAACACATCTAGAAATTCCTCTGGCAAGATCTTGTGTTGCTTCATCCACATACAACTGCTTTGGATTATTCTTTGATACGGTGCAACACCATGGTCAAATGGACATAACACAAGGGCACAAGCTCTAAAACAGAAGTATTTTTTTTTTGGACCCATCCTTGCCTTGTTTTTGCCATGGATTATCCTTAGGTTTCACACACCATTATAACCAAAAGACGAAATCCAAACTCATTCAGTGGTTTTGTGTTCACGTGTGACCTTCCCAAGATGATCTCCCTTCCTTTTTCGTCCTCTGCAGGGATGACAGAATTTACTGTGTATGTGAGGAAAGATTTAGAGACTATCATACCAACATTGGAGTATATCCGACAAGTAAGAGATTAAATCCCTGCTATTCTGTGGAAAATGCCCTAATTCTGGTGGAGATCACCAAGGTCACTCATGCAGCTGTCATGCTGGTCACTCATGCAAGGTCACTGTCGCAGCTCAGTTTGAGTCCTCGGCTGCATGCTGTGGGCACACCCATTCCACTGAAGTTAGCAATAAAACTCACTTTGACTGTTAACAGTGGGTTTAGAGCTACTACTTCTGAAAACCCCATTCATTGGATACCACCTTTACCTTCAAAAAGAATAATGGTTCAGCCTACATACCCAACACAGGGTGAAAAACTAAGAGCAAAAGGATATTTTCAGTGTTCCTTTCTACGTTCAAGCTTTTAGAGCAGAAACTACTATCTTGATTGTTACTGAAAGGTCGCTCACACTGACTAGAGACTAAGGCAGTTGGTTCGGGGAACTCTCCCTTTGCACACTTTATAACACTGATTGAAATAACAAGTAAAAGGACAGCAGGATTATGCATAAAAACCTAACAATCCCCCAAACTCTAGTGTTACTACTGAAGAGTTCACATACCCAGACTCTAAAAGAAAACTGCAAGTAACAAAGCATTTAGTAACAAAACATGGCCTTTAAGCCTATGAGAAATAGCATCTCTCTGGCTGTACCAAAGATCTCTGTTGATGAAAACAGCAGGTGAAACAAGGGGGCAGAGGAGCAAGCAAGGATGGGGTAAAGGTATATTGTGCACAGAACTGATGAAATTACCATTCAAATATCTGCCAACTCAGAGTGGAAAGACCACTTCCTTGCATTCTGAGCAGTATCAAGCATTTCCCCTCAGATTATGATACCATCAAAGCCCAGTGTACTTCCTGTGTCGCACACTGTCCCTTGGCTGAAGTGTTGTCTTTTTAAAAGACAAAACCATCTAATTCTATGTATCTTCACATGATTCATCCTTAACCCTGTGTGTTTGAGGTGCAGTGTCATACTGCTGCACCATGGGGACAAAGGCACACATATCTCTGCTCTCTGCTTTGTGAGCAGCCAGAGCATCAAGGCATCATTTGAATAGTCACATTTACTGCAAGGTGATGCTATAGGACAGCATAAGTTTGAGCCTCCTTGGGATGACTGTAGTAAGCCAAGTAAGCTACTGCTTAAAGCATTAATCCATGAGCATAGTTGAAAGGGTGAACACTGTAATAGACTGTTGTCTCCACTGTCTTTGCAAGTGGTAACTTACCCATGCAATCCCTGATGTTTTGGAATGCAGATTTTCAGATGCACACACCCTGGTCACTATCTGGGTCCCACACAAGGACCATGTATTATTCATCATTCCTAGTAGCACCCCCAGATGAGCCCCAAGCCTCAATGTGTTGCAGTGTATTTCCCACATGGCCCCTGAAAGGCAACCTTGTGTCACTACTCCTCCTTGGTACAACAGCTGCAGGGTAAGCGTATTGAGTCCTAGTTTCAAGCTTTTTGTTTCAGTCTCATCATTTCCCATCTTGAGCTGGGTGGGGGGAGATAAAGGCAGTCAGTCTGTCTGCAGAACAGGCTGGCTCTGTTTGCCCCATGCCCCAGCAAACAGAGGTTGTCGACTTTTAATGGAGCACTCAGGTTTCTGCCGATGCCAGCTGCAGATAGAACAGCCCAGTGGCAAACAAATTCAGATCCCTAAGGGCTGCTCAGATTCTCCTCTTATTTGTTAGTTTACCTGTAGAATACAGTTGAGCTAATTCCTGCTTGCGTGGTTGCAAAGATACATTTCCCTCCTTTTTTAAGTTAGTGTGTGTGTGTGTGTGTGGGGAAAAAAAAAAAAAAAAAAGAGTAAACGCAGCAAGGCTAATGGAGTAAGAGAGCATTTCCCATGGCTTAGGCAGTAGCAAATGTTTTCTGCTGGGAATTGTTTGCCTAACACCCTGCACAGGGGTGAAGTTGTGTAGCACTTCATAAGAGCTAAGACACATTCGTTACACACTAAGGTGCAGAAGGTGTGCTAATACCTATGTGTTCAGATGGGCTTAAATCCAATAGCTCCCCAGAACATCAGCTGTTGAACTTATTAAATGCTTATTACAAGGCCAAGGAAGAAGGAATTATTAGCAAATGTCTTATTTGATTTTTAACTATTAACAAACCCATTTTAATCACACCTGCAAGCATCGTGTTACTGAAATGTACCAGAATACTCACCTGCAATTCAAATCCCAACACTTACTTCATACATGAAAATGAGCCTGAATGTCTCCTAGACTCCTTTTAGGATTCATCCTTGTCACCAAATTGTTGTTCAATTCAGCTGCTATGTTTGCTGCTTTTTCACCCCAGAAGACATGCGTGCTGCGATTTAAACACAAGCCATGAGGGAAAGGCTGTAGTGCTGAAAATGGATCCAGTCTGGGTTTGGATGCTTAGCACCTGAGTGTTTGATGACAGCTCTGATTTAGGGCTGTAACTACACCGTACTTAAATGAGAAAGTCAAAGATGTGAAGACTAAGTCTTGCAGGTCAAGATTAAAACGCACCTAGAGAACCAAGTAAACTTACTGAGAGACTGCATACGGCGTATTTTGCACCAAAGTAGTCCACATTCCTGAGCATCCTCTCTCACATCCAAAACAGTTACTTTTTTTTCTGAGAAATGGATCTAGTAAAAAACAAATATAAACACATGCCTTGTGGACAGCAGGCTCCACACAGGTCCAGTTTTGCAGCCAAAGCCAAATGAAAGCAGAGTGAAAACCTTTGAAAAAGTCACCTAGAATATAGGTGTACCTCACTTGATTTAGAAAAAAAACACTTTTGATGGGTTTCCCAAGCAAGCTAGGGAAAAATCACCTAGAGAAACTCATCATAGACTAAGAATGACACTGTTTGGAGAACATTAAGAGAACAGTTATCAGTGATACACTTCTTGGGAGGATATATTAAGCATGATTCACAGAGGTCTGTCCTCAAGCTAATTCTATTAGATATTTTCATTAATGACCTTGATGACTGGATAGATCGAGGGGAAGGAGTATGCTGGAGGAAAGAACAGACATTTAAGTGCTCCAGGTAAATTGGGAAAGTAGTCTGAACAAATAGGATGCTATTTAAGAGGGGATGTAGAAATGTGTAAGTACAGAATGGAAAATGAAAGTCCATATAACAGAACTATAGAGAGGCATCACAATTCTGTGCTCACACATTAAACGTGAGGCAATGAACTCCTGATTCTGCAAAAGCCTGCAGACGGGGAAACATAAATAAGATGATGTCCCAAGACACACCCAAAGTTAAAATCTTGCTTTATTCCGTCAGTACTCATGAGGCCTTAGCTAGAGAATTGCCTGGCTGAGAGAAAGGCACTTACAGAAAGACAGTGACCATTTGGAGAAACTCAGGAAGACAGAAACAGTTCCAGATCTAGGAAAAAGAGCCCCCAGAGGGAGAGACTGTACAAACTGAGAACATTTAGTCCAAAGAAAAGAAGAGTAAGCATGGATGTGACCAGTCATCAAGTACATAAAAAAAAAAAGGCACCGCAAAGAGAAAAGCAATAGTCTGTTCTGTGTACCACAGTGAAGATGGATAAAAAATAAATAGGCTTACACTGCAACATGAAAGTAAGATACTTCCCTCTCCCTCCCAAACAACATTAATGATAGTCAAGTCCTGTGACAGGTAGTGACAAAATCTGTAAAAACAAGTTAGCTGTGTACCTGTACAGAACATACATACAGCTGATCCTTTGTTTAGGTAGGGAGAGGGACAAGATGGCTGTAGGATCCCCTTCAAGAAGGGATAGCCCCTGTCACTCTATATACTTCTAACATATGACGACAACTTACTGAAAAGGCATAAAGAGATTCTTATCTATGACAGATTCAGAAGACATTTTGCTAAAGGACAGGACAAGAGAGGGTATGCTTTCTTAAAGTCTTTATATTGATCCTAAATTGGACACAGCTGCTCCAAGCCTCACTGAGAACTTTTAAAACAACAACTGCTTCTCTTTTGAACATCGCTGTTAGGTTCTCATGACAAAGCAAGCCCCAGGATTCCAAGGTAAAAATGGACATGTCAGAAATAGACTGGAAGCTTAATAGATGGTACTTTGTTTGATGTATGTGGTGCAATCTTAGAACGAAGCCCTACCATATTGTCCTCCAAATCAAGAATGTAACAGAGCTCCTCCTCTTAATATAGAAATGCCGCAAGCTGGGACAGATGTGGCACTGTCACTTGTGCTGTCACTGACCATCCCTCTAATATAGGCTGCACACCTGGGGTTAAGTGAAGGGATTCTCCTACCTCGTATAGCGCACAGTCACAGAATCACAATGTTTGGAAAAGACCTTTAAGATCATCAAGTCCAACCATTATCTTCTCACTTACCTGGATTCAATATTTTGAGCTCAGAATGACAGAAACTCTGGTACTGCAGGCACAAATAGCTAGATTAGACACAAAGAGAAAAGACACCTAATTTGCAAGCCAGGAGCCACAGGCTGTTTACACCAGAGCATCCTTGACATAAACGTTTAATTAAATCAGCCTTTTTTCAGTCATGGCACTTTTTCTACATCAGTGCTCGTTTTCAACTTTTTGCAAAGCCTCTCCTGATACTCCTTTTTCAAGGCACTGAAATGATGGACTTGGAGGTTACTGTAATGGGCCAGGAGCAGCCAAGTGCATAATGGTAATGCTGGGTTGGCTCAAACACCCTTCAAGGGTTGCCTGACTTGAGATGCATGATACCTGCAAAAGTTCTTCCAGCAAAAACTCATTCCACAGTGCTTTTTGACAGTGCCAGCTTAAAGTTCAGATGAATAATGAAAACTAATTTAAAGCAGAAGCTGCTTTCACAATCAGGTGAAGAACACAAGAATTTTTGTTTGTGCCAAGCCAATTTTATGACCAGCTTTGGACTAGAACTGCTCAGCAAAAAGGGCACAAGCTCAATAACATTCAGTAATTATCAACTGTTGATTCAGGTTATTCTATTACTGTGTGGCTAACACCCCCACCCCACCCCACCCAACCCAAACAGGAACATGCTTCTGAACTACATTATGACTTATGACTCTGTTGTCCTGAAATTTTTCAAAAAAATTTATTATTATTTTTAACAGTAGCCAGGGTACCCTTACTCGGTTCTATCAATTGGCATAAAAATGGCTGAGCCCACTAATTAAGTGTAGAATCAGCAGAAAATAGCTGTTAAAATGCTTTGCTGCATTACAGACAGCATTGTTAAATGATTCACACGCTAACAGAAATACATGTCTTAACTGCAGTCAATTACCCATGTTATCACTTTCTGTAAAGCAGAAGTTAAAATTTCTCCTGGGAATTACAGACCAGTGAGAGCTTACTTCAATGCCAGGTAAACCAATAAGGCAACAATCTAAACCATGCTGGCTCACCATCCTGATAAACGTGATTCATTAAACACCAAAAAAGCAAAGGAAAAATGGGCATCTCCACTATGCTGGAATTACCCAGACATTCATAAAGCACTGGCTTACCCATGATCTTCTTTAAAAACAGCAAAGAAAGAAAAGTACAAAGTATAGCTTTAACCTAATGAGAGGGCAACGAAGCTGGCGAGGCATCTGGAAAGCATACATTATGAGGAGAGGCTGAGTGAACTGGGGTCATGTGGTCTAGAGAAAAGGAGACTAAGAGGAGACCTTATTGCTCTCTACAACTACCTAAAAGGAGGTTGTAGTGAGGCTGGTGTTTGTCTCTTCTCCCAAATTACTAATGATAAAACAAGAGGAAATGGCCTCAAGTTGTGTCAGGGGAGGTTTAGATTGGAT
>JAAGNO010007332.1:68378-80132 GCA_033439905.1 Ceryle rudis
TTGGATATTAGGAAGAAATTCTTCACTGAGAGAGTGGTTGGGCACTGGAACAGGCTGCCCAGGGAGGTGGTGGAGTCGTCATCCCTGGAGGTGTTTAAAAAACCGAGTGGGCGTAGCACTCGAGGCTATGGTCCAATGGATGGATAGATGTTAGGATGAAGGCTGGACTTGATGGTCCTAGAGGTCCTTTCCAACCATAATGATTCTATGATTCTATGAAAGATTAAAGAAGTGCTAAACCGCTCTATGCTAACCTCAGTGTTGCTTAACTTTAATGACCTTCCAGAAAGGGAAGAACTGTAACTGGATAAGATTTGCAAACAGCTGAAGTTAATTTAACTGGCAGAAAGAGGAAGGAGGAAGAACCCAAGTACCACCAAAGCTAGGCTGAAATTGAGTATTGACAAGTGAAAGGTAACCACAAAGAACATACAAATTGTACTACGCTGATACATTAACAGAAGCATCCAAGGTAAAAGATTTGGGCATCACTGTGAACAGCTCAACAGAACATGGACCCTGCACAGCAGGACTCTGGGGGATAGATGCTTAAGAACAGGGACAGATTACTGAAATTATTAAAATGCCACAGATCAATCTTAATTTTGAAGAGCATATTGATTTAATAAAACCATCAGAAGCATGGATAGTTTTCTATACCAAGGGGTTCCAAAGATTTACATTTCCAAAGACAGATGACATCTGATAAAGGTAAACAAACTAACAGCAAGAAGGAAGGGAATTAATGGTTTCTATTCCAGCAGAACATGAAATCAACTGAAAATAGTAAATTGAAATTAGAGTTTCATAATTAGCTTGTGGGTTAGAGTGCCACAAGATACCTTGGAAAATGCATTTCAGCATTTTTTTTAGATGTTTGGGTATTTTGCTGGATAACAGAAAAACCCGCACTTACACTAGACAGAACAAAAATACGAATCTTCAGGCTCAAAGGACACAGGATACCCACAAAGTGTGAAAAGTCTGGGAAAACAGTTCCCTTACAAGAAGGTTATTCCATATGATCCATGGCAGAAGTTTTTGTACTTTCCAAGAGGGTGACACTAAATGCTAACGGTTTAGAATCTATCCCTATCTTCCCATGAATCTGTTTCAAAGCAGGAAAGAAGAAAAATGAGGTAAAGGAGCTTGAGCAACTCAGAATAAATCAGCCCGCAAGGCTCCCTCACACGCAGCAACATGTTATGCATGGTGTGTTATAGACAGCTGACATGGGCAGACCAAAGATGGTGACAACTGACAACTCTTCAGGCAGCTCTCCTACATTATCAGGCAGGACTCGAAACTGGAGCTGCAAAATCGCCAACGTAGTAACTGATCTCCAAAGATCGGGACAGGAAATCCTGCCTGCATGGGCAGCATCACAGCTGGAGTAAGCAAACTCCTGTGGAACAGAGAAGGTCTGATCAGGAAGATGAATGCTACCTTGCAGAACATTTTCTGACTCAAGAAGCAAAACACACCTGCAGGCAGAAGGGTGCGAGCTAATCCCTGTTGTGCTACAGCCCTATAGAGACAGCTGATCCTTCTGCAATTCCAAACTGCCACTCAAAGCTTTAACATCTTAATACACAGCATGCTCTAATTAAAATTTCTAATTAAGGGGAAAAAAAAAACCCTACAACACTAACCAGCAAAACTAGTGTTGCAAATTAGTAAGACTTATGTACAAATTGAAGGTGGTCTTTGTTGCCGTTTCATGGATCACATTAATGTTAGTATTTTAAGCAAATACTTCAGAACAAAGTTACTATCAGTTCACTCGTGCCCATTTTAGTAGTGGAGATAAGTAATATTTCCTAGACAAGCCTCCTTTGTTAGGTTGCATGGCATGTAACAGACATCATCTGCCTTTGGAAGACAGGGCGCATTAAAAAGAACTAAGGAACAAATAGACAAGCTCTGTTTGCATCGCCTCAGTGACAGAGGAAGTTCTCAGACTTTACCTTACTTTTGCCCAGGAAGGAAAGGAAATATTCCACAGAGTCTGGACCAAATATGCTCAAGGCTAGTAACAGCAGATGCAGAAGTGGCCTCCACATGGTAGGAGAGCGAAATGTGAGAAGACAGGCAGCAGGAGCTACACTCTGAAGATTCATCTCCACCCCTCCAACATCCCACATGTGACAATGGACAACTCAATAAACTCATTCTTTCAATTCTGTAAATTTGGCATGTATTTGCTGCAACAAACATACCAGTGAGAGTTAACCGTACGTAACATTTTTGAAACAGATCATATACCAAGGGCAAAAATTGTCAAATACTGTCAGCACTTGGAATTGATGAACTAATTGATAAAGCTTTGCAGAAAGCTTTTCTTAGCACTGATCTTGCAACAACTTCAACTTTAAAAGAAACTGTAATGTTAAAAAACTGTGATGCTTCAACATTTATATGTGTTATAACAATAGAATTAAATTACTAAATAAATGTGTGCTCAGATACTGTTAAAACAGCAGTCCTAGTTCTCTACAAATACACTTCAGCCTAAACCCACACATCTCATCCAGTTGTGTGCTCCTGACAGCTCTACTTTCATTCCAAACCAGCAAACCTCTTTTCTGCTGTTCTAAACCTGGATAACTCCCTGAAACTGCCCAGTCATGCCATGCTTTGCCAGATGGCAGAGATTTACAGCTCCACTTAGAACTGGATGGAGACCAAATTGTTCACTTAGTGGAGTTGTAAGCACAGATCAATCTTCGGAGTTAAAAACAAAACAAAAAAAACCCCCACATTGAGATGTAGAGTGATTTGGATTTCTCTCCAAACAAAATGGTTCTCTTGCCAGAGCTACTCAACTAGGTTTTTAAAAAGGCAACAACAGCCCTTCCTTTTCCCTTCGGCATTAACAACTGAAACCTGTCTTCATTCATCCAGAAAAGAAACAAGAAAGATGCACATGAGAAAACACATCTTGTGCTCTGTCACACTCAAGTTATGCAACTTTCTGCCCCCATGCCACTCCTCCTTTCCTTTCAGCTGCAATAGGATACATTTGGTAAGGAAATCAGCCAACAGTCTAACACCCCTCACCTTTCTTGTATCCTAAGATACAAAGCAAAGAAGAAAAAAAAAAACCAAAAACACAAACTTCCCAGGGAGACTTCCCAATTAGTCCAACATATCAAATCTTTTCCATAGTTAGAGAACTCTACAATAATCTTTGTCAGGAAACACGTGAGGATGAGACTTAAACACAGGTTTTGATGGACTGAGCAACACTCAATGGACTCAATTATTGTTTCATTCATATTAAAACTACATCATCCACAGAACATCAACTCTATGTCTGAATCTCGAGGTATGAAAAAAAAAATCAGTTAAAGAAAATAACAGCATGCTTGCTTACCCTCCTCCATGAGCCACATTCTGCTTTCAGTGTATATGCACCCCCATGCAAAAATCACTTTTGAAGGGAAGTGAACTTCTGAGCCGTGCATATTACAGGTCACTCAAGCATCCTCTCCCTCCTTTCTCAATACCTCAGCCCAAAGGTTTAAATGCACAGACAGGACCAACTCTCAGATTCTTTCAGTCAAAGAATGCGAAAGTCGCTCTATGTGGTCAGGCATACTAGAAGAATCAGACAAAACCAAGTGGGTAACAGAAGAGAACAAACTTTGAAATGGATAAATACAAATTAATGCATATAGGCAAAAAATACATGAGGCTAAGCTTAGAATTGGGACTTGGCAGTCAGGAGAGAGATTTTGGAATAGTCACTTGGTTCTCTACTATCACTGTCCAAGTGTGTGGTCACAACCAAGTCAAATCACCAGAAAGGATATTGTTGGCAAGGCAGAAATCATTCCTGTGCTACAATGTAAAAATGGGCACTTCACCAGGACAGAATACTTGTAGTCAATGAAAAACATCTTAGATCTTTTACTTTTTAAGGGGAGTGATTTTGGTTATGTCTGATTCCTGCACAGTAAACAACTTTTCTTTCTTCCAACAGTTATCTCTAGATGCCCCGTTTCCTTTTCTACCGTCCTCACAGACAGTATGACCCACATTCTGCAGAAAAGAAATCACATACCTTAATGTAGCTGGGTACCAATGTAGATAATCTTTCAGCAACTTGACAGTGTCTAGAAGAGCTTCTAAAAGATCTTGATCTTTCCAGGTAATAAAGCAGTATTTTTACAGAGGGTGCAGAGTTCTACTCAGCTTTGGTTAAAATAAAGCTTAAGAAAGAAAACTAGACAACTGATTGCTTACTTTAGCAAAAAGGAAGACATTTAGGCAAAACCACTGTGTGGGGTCTAAGTTTCAGCTTGTCCTTATCTGTTCCGGGAATGAATTCACCAGGAGGGCATGGATTACTCCTGTCTGACTGAAGTTACAGGCACTAAAATATCAGTTTTCATAGAAAATAGTGTAAAAACCCCCTAGTTCCTACACACCTGCACAGGGGCCATATATAGCCTAATAAAAGCAATTTTTCGGTCCAAGAAGGATAGAGTCTCTCTGATTGACATGAATGAGGCCCTTAAGAAATCTAAAGATGATCGAGCAAAACACAAAGTCTGCATGACTTCCAATTAAAGGAGAAGAAATTGATCTAAACAGATCCAAACCTTCTACAGTTAATGAACAGCCTCAATTTCTTAAAGGATCAAAAGTAATCAGATCAGTTTAGCCACAATGCCAACACAATGGTGCTAGCAGGCACCTCAGTCTCTACCAGGGTTGTTAGTATAGCAGGTCTCGATCCAGACCTCAGATTACCTTTTGGTTAAGAAAAGTGAACTAGAATAGGCAGAACTGGCAAAGATGGTCGTGACCCTGAGCATGAGCTCAGGGGTGGATGTGTGTGTTTTGAATTTGACTGGATTCCCTCTCCTGTCATTTATTAGGAAAAGCATACAAATGCATATCAGAAAAGCGTGACTCAGGGAGAGACAAAGAGGTCCCTTAGAGCATTCACCTTTGGCAAGCAACAGTCACCTTGAGGGGGAGAAAAAGAAGGTATGAGACTTGCATATGAGAACATCTTGGAAAAACACTCCTATCAGAAAAATAAAAATAAAGAACTGTAGTACTTACTGAGGAATGGAAAACCCATTTTATCCTAAACTTTAGATACACTAACCAACTGGAACTAAAAAGAGCACTGCCTGCACAGCTGCAGATGGGGGAAAGGCTCCATATTCTGGCATTGCCAACAGGAAACAAGACGACCCATCGCACTCTTTCTCTTCTTACATACTGTCTATGGTGAAGTTACAGTCATATCAAATGATGTTTTTAACCTACTTGTACACAGAACAGTGGGAAAATTTGTGGGGAATCCCAGATTTCCTCCCTTTCTTCAGTATCTTGCTTAAACACAATCTCCCCAAACCTTTGAATTCCTTCTGGAAGCCCATCATCTATCTACCAAGACTGGTCTCACCACCAACTGCACTCATACAGTTCCTCCCCTTCTCTGAGGCTTAGCAGGTTAGCTCCCTGTGCTATAGGCTCTATCTTAAAATTATTCTATTCATATCCTCAATAAGTTTGTTTAAAACTCATGCATTTGTAAACAAAGAGCTCTCCAGCTCACTGTAGGTATTAAATGAAAAGGAAAATGCTCAATGTTTTTGAAACTGCTAGTAAGATAGCATTCCTCTGCTGCCTTTCCTCCTTCATTTCACAAGATCCCAGGGCACTTTATAGAAATAAATACAGAGGGGGTCTCCCAGCAGTGGGACGCAGACAGTCCTAGGGTGGAACATGGCTGCTCTAGGACGTGACTGCATCAGTACAACTCCTCAACATGCTGGGCTCACTTTTGCTCTGCCACCCTGTGGCTGTTCAACTGCAGAGCTCCAACAAGCAAGTGAAGTCCCTACTGCCCAGAGACGTCTCATACACACAAAGAACTCCAGCCGTGCAGATGGTTCATTCTTCCATAGTCAAGTGCTTGCAACCAGTTAACACAATTGATAGGATTTGAAGAAAAGAGCTACTTTCAGCTGAGCCAGAAACACACCCAGAAAGGACACTGGTACTTCAGAGTTTGATCAAAATATCAGAGTTAATGGCTCTGCCTCAGTCATTAAATGCACTGCAGCTTTAAATAGAAACTGCTCTTTGAGAGATGGGTTGCAAGCTTGGTTCAAAATCTTTGTAACCAATGCCCACGCATACCCCATTTTTAGGTGGGCAGATTTAGCTTTGATTCCAAGTAAAGGATGCCACCTACTGAATCCTTGCGACCACGATTGCACATTTTGACCCTCATGGCTCAAGACCTCTGGCAGGACCACAAGCCAGACTGCAGTCCCAAAATAAATTCCAAGAAAAAGCAGAAAACAGGCTTGTAAAAACAAAGCTTTTCTCACTGCTACTTTCCCCACAACCCAAAGATGTATTACTCAGTGAACATCTGCACAGACATAATTTCTAGTTTTGCAACACTGACAACCTTAGCAGTATTAAAAAACCTCCTTACATCTTTATTCCATTTTGGATTCATTATAATACAGTCTGACAATATATGCTGGTACAGTACATTCTGCAACATTTAACCCCTGTTCCCAGTTGCCGCTCTTAACTTCACGGCTTAATGACACAGAGTCAGTAGATCACAATATGACCCTGTTAATATTTTTTTAATGCCATTTTTACAAATTACAGCATAATGCACTGATTATGAGGATGAAAGGAAAGTCTCTACGTCTGTCTGGAAACCAAATAAAAGAATGTTTGAACATCTGTTCATCCTACAAATGTCTTTAAAAGCTTTGATTTTCCCATAATCATTTTGTTCCACCATTTCACCCTTTTTTGAATGTGTATCCAACAGCCTCAGGACAGCAGCCAGAGATATGCAGTAATAGCACATTATAATCAAAGTTCTTGGGCACACTTAAGTTCTCCTTTTGGAATTAAAAATGGGGAAAAACACAAAACCAAACCCCAATATTTAAATAGCTATCTCTCCAGCTGTCTGTCTTACACAAACCTCTGTGAAATGAGCAAAATGAAAGGACAGGGCCTTGCATAGAGGATTACAAGAGCAGGATGGTGTGGTGAGTGAAGGATTCAAATGAAGCATTTCACAGACCCCTGCACAGCCTGCTCCTACTGGGTCAGTAGTAGCTGTCCACAAGACTCTGCCCAAGTCACAGCTTCAGTGCCTGAACAGTGTCAGTTACCACACACAGGAGCTGGTGTAAGCTGTAGGGCAAGAACATTCCCCACCATGCTAGGCTCACAGCATATGCTGTGGGAGCCCTGCCAGCACCCAGACTTACACTTCCTTCTGCAGAGATGAGAGCCAGAGAGAGCAAGGAGAAGCTATGAACAAAGCTGGTAAATAGGAGCACTGAGGAGGAGGGTAGCCTTTGGACTGATGCCAAGTTAGTATGCTAGTCTGGAAATGAGACAGAAGATGGGGGAAATATTTTTTAAATTAACAGGAGACTGGATGAGAAAGGGTTGGAGGTCCAACTCTGGAAGTTGTTGCTGCTCCCTCTCTCAGAGTACCCCAAACTAATAAACCCTCAGCACTAGAAGACCTTTCAGCCAAACAGAGGACTGGAAAACTTATTCGGGACTAAGAAGTTTTCATATGGATCAAGTTCCATAACAACTGACTCACTAATCCTGTTATAGGCAATTCACAGTATAGAAGGGAAAACATTAATCACAGAGCTTTGTGAAAATACATACCCCCATTTACACTGACAGCCTCCCCTCCAGAACTATTCAAAAATACCTTAGAAATGAGAAAGACAAAAAACTAAGTGCAAAGGTAACAGTTCTGGAGCAGCAAACAATATCCTACAGCAGGACACCTCTCCTGATGACTGCCCTGTTCCTTCCAATACTCCAAGCATATCTGGCAGACTTTAGTGACCCATTTAAAATTTGGCAACAATATTAAAACTATACAGATAAAAATGTAAGTTCCTTAACAATTCACCTTTGATTTGTTCTTTAATGAGGTTTTTTATACCAATAATTCTTAGACTAACCTGAGATAGTAATAACAGCACTCCATCCACATCATCTGTTTCTCTAGCTTCCATCACTACAGTATCTTAAGCAGAGGTAATAATGCAAGGTACAAACCAAGATTTGATAAAAGCTTAAAAGAAAGATAACACAATAAATATTCTTTCCAAAGACTGCCTTTGGGAGTCTAGGAAGAGGAAAGAAATGGGGAAGGAGAGGCAACAGGGGTGTAAAATGCATTTTTTCATTAGAGAAGGATACATTTTCCAGCAAGGCTGGCAGCACAAGTCACATTAAGCCATAGCCGAAGTTGCCTGCCTAATTCCTCTGGGATCACACTGAAAGCATACCCCATAATCTTAAAGGGATGTGCTAAAGCTTTGCTGGGACTCACTCAGCAGAAACTGTTTGGGATTATTCCACAAAGCACTAATTCTGTTCTGATTTAAAGGGGCACCATCAACCTAGTTTAGACATCAGGTTTGCCCTGTCTCATGACTATCCCGCTGTAAATATCCTCCCAATAGCTGATATTTTTGCCATTTGTATCCACTTTGGTTACATAGAAATTAAAAGGAAAAGAAAGACTGAAAAAAACCCCAGGATCAAATTAGCATGATAGACTCATGGCCATCCATGGATATTTGATTAATAACACTTTGAATGTTATTAATAACATAGTTGTAATAAATAACCTGATTAATGAGTGTAGCTATCTGTTACAGTTATTCACTTCCACATACAACCAATGCACTTATACTACATATGTGGTAATCTTCTATGGCTGGCATCAGCAAATAGTTCACAGGCTGCTATTTAACATCAACAAGCAGAAGTACTCTTTCTGCTCAAAAGGCAGGAACTAAAAATTTCCATGCTGCCAGGCCCGAGTCCAGTTTCTGTTCCAGACTGAAGCTTTTGTACCTGTGGAATTGTTAGTTTTCATGTTAAGGTGTCCTATGCTTTGTAAATAACAAAGAAGGGACATTACCAGTGCCAGTGCTCTCCTTTTTATGAGCCTAGGACATGAAATTGAGAGGAAAAACTAAGCAGCTATGAAATCCCTATTAAACAACTAATGGTTTCTAAAGCATCCTGGAGATACTCATTTTACAAGACTTATGCTACAATCTTCTATCGTTATTTTAATGAAATAAAGCCCTTGACAGAGGCAACTTTTTCTTTTACACACAACAGACTTTTTGGTTACTAAAAAAAAGAAACCCAAAACAATAACAACAAAAAAACCCAATTCTGGAGTAGGATTCACCACAGAACAGGCAGGAAATTCAGAAGAGCTATATAAAATGTCACTGAAGATAGGTTCTGAACCTTTGGAACAACAAACGGAACAATTCAGACTCTAGGTCACATGCATCATTATGTTTAATATGAAAAGCATTTTTAGATATAAATCATATTTATAAAAAGTTCCATACCATCTCTCAGATAGCATCTTACATAGTTGCAGCTGAAGGAATATGAAACATCCATTTAGGTTTTACCTATTATACTATATGCTCTCTGTTCCCCAGTTTGCTCAGGGAAGTAAACAGACTAATCAGCTTCATTTTGTGGGTCACGTGAAATTCACATCTTGACTAGATTTAGATTAATATTGGTGGCAAACTTTTTAATCAAGAGAAATGTCAAAACAATTCTCCAGAAAAACACCACTATTAGAACACACACCCGACTGTGCTCATCCAGTGGGTGACATTCTCAGAGAGGCCGTAAAGATTCACATTGCAAAGATGACCAAAAAAAGCAGATTCTAATAGAACAAGACCAGAGATTTTGGAAGGGGACATAGACAGTAGGAGCTTCCAGACTCTGAGGAAGGAAGAGGTCTAATGCATTCAGACAAGAAATACATTCCACCTGAATTCATTTCAGAGTCTGGTCTTTCAAGTGCTGTCTGAGGCCTCTCTTGCTCTCTCAGGATTGAATCATCTTCTTCTGCGTGTCAAAGACGTATCTTTTAAAGTGAAGAGATATGGTAACAGGTTGGGCTGAATCATTCTTGCTGCTTTCATCCTCTTTGGTTGTATCCCCTTTCCCTGACTTAGATTTCTTCTTGGAGGCAACAGTAAGAAGCACCTTGGTATCTGGCTTCAGCCCATCTGTAAAAAAACAAGAACACACATGACATATGCATTCAACATCACTTCTCAGTATAACTGGAAAAAAATGAACCGTCAAGTTTACTTCTGAAATCAACCCCAGAAAAATAAGAAAGTAAATCAGATGCCCTAGGAAAGTCACATTTCTGAATCATGCTTCTGGAATATGGTAACTCACAGGAAAAAGAGAACCCTTCAAACATAGCTCACAAAAGTGATACCCCAAATCCAGTTCAGTATCTTGGCTCTATCTTTCTGCAGCTTTTAAAGTATTAAATCCAAGCAAAAACTCAAACCCCAGACCAAGTTACCCGGTCTAAGCCATTTACTCAACAGAGTCTTCCTATTATTTACATGCATCTCCCAAAGTTTCTTCTCATCACTAAGAACATTTTTAAAAATATAGAATCATAGAATGTTTTAGGCGGGAAGGGACCTGTAGAGGTCATCTGGTCCAATCTCCCTACACAAGTAGGGACATCTCTACCCGGGGCAGGTTGCTCAGAGCCCCATCAAGCCTGACCTTGAATGACTCCAGAGATGGGGCCTCCACCACCTCTCTGGGCAGCCAGTCATGAACAAAAACCAACTGGTAAAATACTAAAATCATACAGACTCCTAAGAGTCAGAAGGTTCTTGAACATCTTTAGTCTATTTCCCATACCTGCCAGAAGCACACTGATTAGGTTTTAACAAGGTATACAGTTATGGCTTTGGTAAGGACTTTTGTTCTTTGGTTTTTATTGTTTGGTTTTGTTTTGTGGTTGGTTTTTTTTTGTTTGTTTGTTTGGTTTTTTGTGTTTGTGTTTTGGTGGGGTTTTGTTTGTTTGTTTGTTGTTTTTTGGGTGGGAGGGAGGGTGTGTATATAAAGCACAGTATTTGTTAAGGGTTTCAACTGTCACTTTTTAAGGGAACTAGAATCAACTCGTGCAGGATTCTGGGGATCTAACTTAAGTCTTTATGCAGACATTTGTGCCAAACAAAAATATTTTTCCTTTTCTTCCTAAATAGCTAGTGTTTATTACACTTCTATATTTTCTTTTAACACATTGGTGACATTTTAGATAGGAAATGCAAGATAGTGAAGTCCAACAAAATGCTGTAAACCAGGAGAGATCCACCTCCTAAAAGATCACTCCTGAAGAATAGCTATCTTAAAACAGAAGACAGCAAAACCCTTGGAAGCTTATTCAGCACCACATGAACACGCTGTACTGTGGCATTCAGGCATTTGGCCAAATTCAGTTCAGGTATTTTTAACCTGTGGTGTCACATAACCTTATCTCAAACACTTAATCAGCTTCTCTCCCCTCATATTGAAATTCAGATGTGGATTCTCATATCACTGCCTGACAAAAAGATTGAGATGCTTATGATTTACTGGAGACAGGAGGTCTACAAGCACAGGTGATTTGCTCCAGCACAGACACATCTAGAGGCACTTAGAGCTGATTGTAGGGGACACGGCTCCAGAGCCCACCTTCTCATCTTGCTGTGGCAGGGAGGAAATTGTTCCAGGCAGCATCCCCACCTCATAGCAAAGGGAAGGGAGGAAACGAGGAAGTGCTGAAGCAAACCAGGCACTGGGGAAGTCCCAGGCTGGACTCAACAGCAGACAGGAACCATTCAGGAGCTGGATTCTGGAACTGGATTC